>VOMN01050436.1:0-30609 GCA_014899125.1 Orchestia grillus | reverse complement strand
GCGGCATAATCCTACGTACCTCTTCTTGACTCACGAGACGAGAACAGACCTTCTGCCTCTGGAAACTCCTTTATTACCCTTTTCGTAGCAGTTTCCTTCGCTGTTCTGTCTTTCTCTTATGCCTGCTTGAGACACCACAAAACCCCGCCCGTACCTGGTAAAGCTTACCTCTCGCTGTGACATGAAATCATCTGTTACCATCTCACAAGATGTGTGTGCAATGTTCATTGTTCTAGGGCAGTACCAACTATCAAACTAGTCTTCTATATCGATTTTGTGTTATTGACCTCTGACACGTCTGTCAGTCGAGATCACCTCTCTACCATTACCACTTGCTTGGCTCGGGACGGTGCTAGGCAGAAGCAGCCAAGTGACACTCTGAATCGAGCAGAAAAATATATCCTATTGAGGAAAAAATAGTTCCGATCTTTTTAGAAAGAGAGTCACCTGGACCATCTTCCCTCCTCCCCGGTGGCTGAAATCCTCTCCATTATTGCTAATACGGACTCAGATCTGCGAGTCTGGAGACACGATGCCTTACATAGCTTGCAAACTCTGGCCAGTTCAGTGTTGCCACCTCCAGAGAATAAAAATTATTGAGAATTAATAATTTCTTGAAACAAAATTTTTCTATGTTTACGTTTTTCGTACAGTACCTCGACTAAACATGGGTGCCTAAAGCACCCTTCGTGTATAAGAAGCAACTAGGTGACACTTTTCCTCTTTGTAGGAAAGTAGAAACTAAGTTGTTCCTGGATAGGATATTTTTTCTACATGATAGGGGTTGTATTGCTGATTCGTTGGATATTTTGTATGAATAATTTTGGTTGTAGATTGCTACTGGCAGCAGATTTTGTGGGGTTCATTCATAGTAAATTATGTATTAATAATTCGTATCAGATTATATGTAGATCATCAGTTGCAGTTGATAGATTACTACTGATAGCACATTTTATCATTCTAATTCGTGAGAAATTATCTTCGATTTTCGATTGATGATCGGTTGCAGATGACATATTGGTAACCCATTTAACTCTGCTAAATTTTAGCATATATTTTGTTGATGATTGGTAACTGGCTGTCCATCTCGTCTTGGTTTTTATTCAGAATTGTCTGTGGGCAGGTGAAGAAGGGACTGAGCGGAACAAGCATTCAAGAGACCGAAAAAATAAACAACCAAAGGGGGACAGCAGGAAAAAATTGGACCCAGACAAAGCCTCGTCGCCAGCGACGGGCAATGGGGGCAGCAGCAGCAGCTCTTCAAGCACAACGTACAGTGAAGACGAGGCCAACTCTGTGGCGAGTGATGAGGCGCCTTCTTCTCAGGTCGTTGCCGAGATTAAATCTCCTGATGCACCTACAGCAGGTGGCGCAGACGTGCCTCCTGCTGACAAGGATGTCAACTCTAAATCCAATTTTATCAAAAATCTTCCTCCTGGTTCTGAAGAGAACCCTCCAATGCAGGTTTTGTCTGATGAAGAAGATAGTTCAAATGTAAAAGAAGAGGACGACGAGAGTAAAAGTGAAGGTGTGCAGGACGACCAAAAAAAAGATGGTGAAGTAAGCTCAGTTGAAAACAAAACAGAAGAGGCCGACGGTGATTCCTTAAGAAACCTTCCAGATTCCGAGGCAGAAGGGCTATTAAATGAAAAGGCGTCTTCTAAAAACGAAATAACAGAAGTGATTGAAATCGAAAATTTAAAACAGGACTCTTCCACTGATAAAGAACCGGACGAACATGGCCCAGAGGAAGTCATTTTAAACAGCACGGGTGAGGTCATCGACGTACCAGATCACGATGACTACTTGCTCCACTTGGAAGACATTCTCAAGAAAATTCACAGGGAATTTTACAAGAGGTACCGGCCACCTGCATCAGCCTCTGAGGAGGGTAAACACAAGGACTCAGGATTCTTGCCAGACCTGAAGTGGCTTGTGCCTGAAATAAGGAACAACGTCCTCAAGGACTGTTGCATCACCTTCTCCAGCGTCGTGCCGCAGAACTCCAACCTCCGCAGCAGCAAGGTATGGCGCTTGGTTTTGCTTTTGCGAGACACGAATGTTTATGTCCTGTCTCCCCCTATGGAGGCATAGGATAGGCAATAGCGGTAGGTTAGTTAGGTTTGTCTATCCTATGCTATGGGGACTAGTGCCCCCAGGAGAGCACTGTTGGGCTACCTCAGCTATAGATAGGCCTTCGGGACTTCTATCTTTCGTACCCATTTTGCTTCTTTCCGTTTACATTCCTTCTTCGCTATTTCTTATTTGTCTTTTCTTCCTCTTCCTTCTTAACTTGCTGTTTTCATGCGCTGGGGATATTGTGTGGGTACACACCTTGTGCATAGATTCCCCGTTTTTCTATAAGGACTAAATGGTCCTTACTCTTTCGGTACGAGATAATCTGAGTTACTGAAGCGCTGCTATCACCACCATCACTACTACTACTCATGTCCTGTCTTTGAAGCACGTGAAATATCAATTGTTGCACGATTGATTGCTAACTTCTCCAGTTTTCTGTGAATTTTCTTCCCGATTGGTACTTCATATGAAACAAATTTGTTCTTCAATAAGTCCGAATTCTGTTAATCCAAAAAGTGCCCATACTTGAGGGTGTCAAGCGGAAGTAGGATGCGTTTTTTCTTGTTGTGTGCTATGAATATCAATTTTTTTAGCTCTCTGTTTGGTGAGAAACGATTACAGCCCCTCACTTATGTTTTAAGTTGTGCATTTCTGTGACGAGCTGAATAGAAACTTCCCAGCAATTCCCACCATGTAGTAAAACAAAATTTGTTTGTTGCTTGGTTGGTCTCTTTTCGTCCTTAACATTAGAAATTTATAGGCGAAAATTAGTGTAAGCTGCACTGATATACAATAGTGCCATAGATAGGGTGTTGAATATAGTATGAAAAATGAATGTTATTTATTGGAAACACGAAATAAAACATTTTATTTGAAAGAATACGATATGGCCGTATTTTGGTTTGTGTAGTTTGTTTATGAATAGTTAATTTCAGTGGAAACGATGAGTTACATTTTTTGGCCCATTACATGCTTCACTGAGAAAATACCATCCATTTCCGAAGTAAACAATGGTAAGTCCCATCTTTTGTGGCGGGTGGCGCGACTTGTGAACCATAAATGTAAGTTTTGTTTTGTAAGTTGGTCATACTACCGTTATGGAGAAGCGCGGGTACTTTGTTCTATAACTTCTGCTCTTAATTCGGTGTGTCGTGTTCCTGTGTTCTAGGCATACGGCATTGCAGTCTGTTTGGGAGCCCGAGTGTCGGAGGAACTGCAGCTGCCTCCTCGGAATGGCGCTACTCCTGAGGGAGGTAAGATGTAAACTTGACTGAATTGGTTTGTGGGTCACCCACTCAAATTTGACTGGATTTGTTTTAGGTGCGCTTTGCAAGCTTGACTTTAGCACTCAATGTTTTAATGTTAAACAAATATTATTCTTCGGTACTTAATAATTGCGGAATGATTGTTATCGCTTTATGAAACTGTATCGAAAACTACACATTGCGCCGTAAAGAGTCAACTAAGTTAAACGATTGACTCACAACTGTGCGACCTGGCATAATTATTGATGACTTATCACTTGGGGTTAAGTAAAAGTTATCAAAATCAAACCGTATTCTGAAATATATTCTATGCAGTTAAGTCGGTATCCTCAATACAGGATTAAACGAAGAGTATAAATTTCGAATACCTCAGGTCCGACAGACAAACGTGTGCACGGTTTCAAGCAAACAAGCGAGAGACCGGAGTTTTAGTATTATACTAGACATAGATAACATTTATCCCGACTCCTTGTGAAACGTAGGTTTCCAGAGATTTTCGGTTGAACTTGCTGCCGTCTCATTTGCAAGTGTACTAAGTCACCATTGAGGAAATATATTTAATCAATATGAAGGAAAATCTGTGAAAATAACAGCACGGACTCTGAAAAAAGGAATGGTTCTGTGTTTTTCTTTTTGTGTAAATAATTTTGCTAATGTATTTATTTTTTATACATTTAATCATGTATATAATAGTGTATATATTCATTCATTTTCTATTCATTTATATATTAGTTCATCAACGTTTCTATTCATATATGTATTGGTGCATTTATTTCTATATATTCACGTCATTATTTACCTATTAACTAATATATTTATTTCAGGAGCCGCAGCGTACACGACCCACCTCGTAGCGGCCAATCCCCACACCCATAAGGTGCACCAGGCCCGACGCTGCAAGTCGGTCACGGTTGGTGCTGCGTAGGCCTCTGTTTCTTGACCTTATTCTCTCCAAGTATCTGCTTCTTATAACCAGGGCTGGGCTGTCGGAAGCCAGGAGGTCCGACGCCTAGGATTCCAAAAATTTTCACTTCGACTGTCAGAATTCCAAAATATCGAGCTCCGGTTCCTGACTATTAACTACAGTATTTATGTACTATTTTTTAAGATGGGTCTATAGCCTATAATGTAGATCCACGTATTATTTTCATCTGTAGCATCCTTAATAATATTTTCATACAAGAAATATTAAATTTATGAATTTGTTATTTACAATGAATGAGTGCAGATTACTAGCACTAGCTATTGTGAATTACAGTTTCTCTAATTTCCTCTCGTAATACTTCCATAACTATTGATAAAAACGGTCAGAATAGGGAGGGAATATAAATCAACTAAAGTAAATACAATTCATTGGCTAATATCAAACATTATTTCACATAGTTAACTTACATGACTATTGCTGATTATGATTACTGATAGCACGTACTACGCATTTATTTAGCTTATGAGTTGTTTACTTTGCTTGGTGGACTAAATTTGGCTTTGGATAGCAAGGATAAATTCATTAATTTTGGTTCACAGTAATTGATTAGAAACTTTGAAGGGTTAAAAATGGTAATTAGTAAAAGAAGAACCCATGAGTGTTAGCTCGTGTAGCAGATAAAAATAAACAAAAGGCGTTAGAAAATAACTAAATTGAATTTCGGGAGTCGGAGTCGGATAAAAAAATCCAAATCCAACTCCTAGCATTCTTACTAGTCCGAATTCGACTTCCTTGGACTCCGCAACCGTGGTTATAACCTTATTTGCTTCTCATAACACGCCTTATTTGCTTCTCATAACACGCTTTATTTGCTTCTCATAACACGCTTTATTTGCTTCTCATAACACGCTTTATTTGCTTCTCATAACACGCTTTATTTGCTTCTCATAACACGCTTTATTTGCTTCTCATAACACGCTTTATTTGCTTCTCATAACACGCTTTATTTGCTTCTCATAACACGCTTTATTTGCTTCTCATAACACGCTTTATTTGCTTCTCATAACACGCTTTATTTGCTTCTCACAACACGCCTTATTTGCTTCTTAAGGCATTAATATTTTCCATGATGTTTGATGCGTGCTCTAGTTGATGCCGTTTTATGCGGGCACGACTGTGTCAATGTTCTAACCGGTTTGGTATGTTCCATTTTTCCCATGCAGCGAATCATCTCTGCTCGATTATATACAGTTTATGGTGCTTCTCTTTTACCGAGTCGTCATTGTTTAGTTGAAATAATTGTTAGGACTCTGAGAAAACCCCTCAAGTGATTGTGCCACTAACTCAAGCCTCAAACCTGCCGGCTGGCTGCAAATCAATTGTACTAACTAAGCCTGACTGGAAAAATTGGCACGAACAGGGTCATATAACTCGTATTTAAGTGGTAAATTTACTAGTTTGTTACTCCGTTTTTTTTTTACCATTAATTATTTTATTATCTTGAATTCGTTTGTACGAGAACAATATCTATAGGTAACCGCTTTTATTTCAGTAGTAAGTTTTTTGGTAAACTTTAATTTGTTGTGTCTAGTGTCTATCATTTAAACTAACTCCTAAGATCCTGGTTGCGTTACTCTTGTGCTCAAATTTTTATTTGTTCAGTAAACTAATTCACAAACGTCTGGTAGAACTTCCATTTTACGTTCAAGATTTGGGCCCAATTCTTCATTGTGAACTGTGACTGTTGTGTTAACCCTTTCATGACAGGTGTAGACTTTAGTCACTATAAACTTTGAAGCTATTATTAGGCTAGGTATAACTGCATTTTCAAGGTGAATCATAGTGACTTGTCAGAAAATTATTGCTAGCTGCAATGTGGCACTCCTGTTGGTAGGCTTTCTGTTATAGTTAGTGGAAGTGCCTCTAATAAATCATTATGATCAAATAGTTTTATGTATATCAGAGCACCTGATAATTCACGCATGACAGGATTTAAGATCTGCTCCAATCACATGGGATAATTTAATTTAAGGTACCATCCAGTGGTTTTGAGGTGCAAAATTCGAAGTACATTTTTTATTGTTTAACGTTCACAAATGCGTGCTTAATCATGGTGTTAAAATTTGTTAGTGCTGCTCTCAAAAGGAGGGCAGTTGAGGGGGTAGAAGTGGGGCGACTGTCGCCTCCTCCTCACATTTGTCGCGTACTATGCACTCCATTGGTCTTACTACGTCTGGTTGTCTGCCGCCATACGTTTGTTGACAAGTACGTACAGGGAGCTCAATCACCTGCTGGCAGTCGTTGGAGAAGGTGGTACTCGGATTCGTTCCTAGCTCCTTCGGTTGCTCTTCGAAAATATGCCGCGTGGCTTTGAACATTTTGATAAGATGGATTGAAGTAATTTTTACAAGTCTTTTTAAAATGTTTGGCACCCTTTTTATTCGTTACGTTGTAACACGCTTACTACAAAACTACATCGTTTTAAGCGTAAAGTTGACGGAGTTAGAATGCTTTAAAGAAGATAAGTCACCGGCAGGTCCCTCAATGGGCCCGCTCAATATTAGCTCCCTCGCACGTTTTCACGTGCACAGCAGCTCACCTGCAGTAGGTGTTTATTACATTGTAATGTAATGAATTACTTGACTTGTGCTGGTAATTCTTAGTCAGTTTAAAGAGAAGGTAGTCGTTTTTCTTTTTCTTTATTTGGTTCGCCTGCAAAAAAAATTTTTTGACTCGGAAAAGTATCATCTTCCAGAGTTTTCGTCCTACAATAATGAAACACACCTCATTCGACGGGGAATTTCAGTGCGAGTGGAAATTCCAGAACAATGTTTTTTTTAAACTTCAGCAGGTATACGTACACATGAAGATATGAAAAAAACAAAAAAATTCAGGATTTTTAAAATAGCATAAAAAGATCATCGATTTACGAACGTCGGCATCCTGTAGGGAAGAATTTATTGAAAACCGAAAGGTCCACTTAAGGCTTGATAAATCTTAGTTCGAAGTAAGATTTTCGAAGAAAATGAGCCTATAAATCTACGGAGACTACTACCAACAGTTAACTGTAGCCTTGACCGTCTCAGACGACAACCACTTCCTCTCCTTCCCGATCGTTAGCAGCAGAACTACGAGCTCTTGACCAAGGGAAAATCAGCGTTGTGTAAACAAACATTGTTTGTTTAATTGCTCAAATTTCGCCCTGCCCTGTGGACAGGTGGTGACCCCGGACTGGCTATGGTGCTGCATGGAGAGGTGGGAGAAGGTGGAGGAACTGCTCTTCCCCCTCACCCCTTCGGCCACTGTCACCCGCAACCCCCCTCACCACTGCTGCGCGCCCTACATCCGTGAGTCACTCGCGTTCACCCGCTAGAAAACTTTAGAACCTGTGCAACTCCTGAGTTATGTAACGAAATTTGCGTCTTCGTTGTGAAATATTCAAAAGATCCTGAAGTGCCAGCTACTAATATCTTACTACTGCCTTCATTTGCTATTGCTTCCGTGAGTGTTCCATTTTTTGTAAACGAGACGAGATCTATGCTTTTAAACTCTATTTGGAACGTAGATATTGAAAGGAATTAAGCCTGGCTGTCATCTATCTCATATTTGGACATGCTAAATCCATGTGAAGAAGTATAACCAGCAATGCTTTTATGGTATCAAATCCTTAGAAGACTTAATAAGTTAATTGTTATCGAGTCCTGCCTTTTATAATGTGCCATATTGAAGCGTGTTCCTGTGTTTCCAGTGCCCAACGCATCTCGACAGAACAGCCTCGACTTGTATTTTATGGGGGACCAGGCCAAGGAGAGCATGATGGAGGAAGTAAGTGAACCTATGTACCGCTTTTTTCCTTAAATAATGTTTCTTTGATTGATTTCTTGAACCTAAATTGTTGTTATTTTATGCCTAGTATTCCGAGTTGCAAAACTCAATGCCGTCCTGTGAGTTTTAACCTTGAATCCAATTATTTATGTGAAATAGTTTTCCGTTTAAAACATCAAATTTTCTCTTAACAATTTTTATACTAGAAAATATTTTTCATCATTAATAAAGAATTTCACTGACTTCATGTACAATTAACATGAGTTTACAGGATATGCTGTATATTCCTAAGCTTTTGTAGCTCTCGTGTGCTTGTGACCATAAATTCTTTCTATGATTTTTCTGTTAATCCTATTTTACCTTTAGAAACTCTAATATTTTTCTTAGTAGACTATAGAATATATTTTTTCTGAAAATCATGACTGAAAGTTCCCTTCGAAAACACAATAATGTTTGTCCTCATCGTCGCCCCTTAGAACTGTTGTGGTCCTCACATGTTCAGAGCGACAACTTCGTCAGTACTGATAATTACAAAGTACTAAATCGCGTCGTTAAAGTCGCCTGCTGTTCTTCTTCTGCATCTCTTGGATTATTTACAGGAGCGAGTGTCCAACGTATCGGTGATATTATTTCACCTCCACCTTCATTATTGTGTTTTTGTCACATTCTGCTAGTCGTAATGGGCTTCGTTATCAGAGACTGCTTTACACCCTCACGATGTAAATTAAGCTGGATCTTGCAAGTTTTACTATCACTAGATGTGTCTATTTTTATAACTAAAGGAACCTTACCTATAATTGTTACTGAAAATTGGACTCATTTATACTCTTATGAAGAAGGGATAACATTCGGGGTGGAACAATGGTTCTTAGTTATACTTGTATTTTTTGCGTGAGAGCCACGCCTGCAGAGACGACGTCAGCTGCTATAGTTAATGTAGTGTGTTACTGTTTGGAGAGAAGGTAAATCCAGGTCCCATTGGACAGGCTTACTCACTCAAACTACTAAACTGAAAGATCAAATATTTATAGACAAGCTTTTTCGACTTCTTTATTGCATTAGGTTTGGGGTATACTTGTGGTTGTCCGGCGTGAACTGGGGGAAACTGAATGCTTCCAAAAATTAGTCTACCTCAAAGTATTCTATCAAACGTTCGATCAAGTTCATCTTATTTCATTTACTCACAGTTACCTTCAATCATGTTTCTGTGTTATCTATGGGGAGGTAAATTAAAATTTTTTTTACAGGTAGAAGAGCTGTTAGGTGGTGACGACGACAGCAGCGAAGGAGACAGCAACTCGGGCGGATCAGGTCAGAACTTAGGCTGTTTGTATGTTCGTTCTGAAACCTCCCTGACTCGCAGCTATGAGGGTTTCGGCCTCCCGATTTCTGGAAGTTAGCATCGGAAAGTTTGTGCTAGAATACTCTGTTATTAGGGTGGGGCTTATGAATCGATGCAAAGGTTATTTCATTCTTGTAGTCGGCCGTTCTCACGAAATACTTGCGCCATTTCATTCTAGGGAACTTTTAGTGGCTTTTGTCTCGTCAGACGATGGGGTGTTGGTCTTCTTATGCTGCTTAGAATGCAAACGGAAGTTGATAAGCTAGAATTATATGTTTGAACGAAAATATTTGTCTTTTCTAATGATATAAGTTTAGCACCTTGAAAACACTCAAATAAGGATCACAACATTGTTCTTTAGTTATTAACGTACTTTTCATATTCATTTACGAAATTCAATTCTTATATTTCAGACGAGAAGAGCTCTAAAAGAAAAAACCTCAAGCGTCCTATGGAAGATGAAGAGGAGTCTAATTCCTCTAATGAGGATAGCAACACCGGGGATATCGGCAGGCGGCAGGAGAAGCGCAGCAGTCGAAAGCGAAGAAAGCGTCAGTTAGCGAGAAGGATTGGGCCTCCCTTCGACGGAGGACTCTACGACGATGACGATAACTCTGTTAACATTGATGGAGACGACGACGATGACGAACTTCCTAGTGTAAAGTTTCGACGAGGTATGCTGTGTTCTACTATGACTGGAGGAGGAATGTTCATTTTTTTAATTAATTGGTGCATGAGTGAGTCTATTTTTCTATCAAGAGAATTTCTACTGTTTTTGTTGCTAGTGATTCAAAATTTACTTTTGCTCTTATTTTTCATTCATCAAGGATAAGTGTTACGAACTAAGGCGAGCATGCTTAATTCTGGTTTAGTCTCACTTTTCTCATGATATTTTAGCCATCATGGAAACTCGTTCATATTGAGAGAGGACGAGCTCATGCAATGGATGTGCACTTGGACAATGGAACTTGGAAGTTTCCCAAACTGTTCAGAATACTATGCAAAAAAGTGGTTCCGGATTTAATTGTTCTACATATTCATTTATGAGCTGTTTTCACATATGTCACATTGCAGTTGAGGCGGTGACGGGAGTGAGGCACTGAGAAATTATTTGAATTTTTTATTCTGGGTTGCCTTAGATTCTAATAATTTTCTGGGTTACACGAGAGCTGCTTGGAATTGAAGATATGAACGTTGCAGGTGAGGCGGTGAGGGGAGTGCGGCGAGACAGTGACGATGCCAGCGGGGATGATGTGGGCGGCAGCAGCAGCAACAGCTCTGATATGGAGGCGCTCGACAGTGGCGAAGAAGAGAGACTCTTGCGGATGGAAGAGGAACTCATGGATTCCTAAGTCTCTGAGTCGTAGCTTCTGCTGCAACTCGTGGGTTTTCTCTCATAGACTTCTTCGATTTTCTGTAGACTCTCAAGGAATGTTTTGGGACTCGAGCAAACCCCAGTGCGAAACTCAAATGTAGATTTGGAAGTTTCAGATCTACTACTAAAATGGATTTTACGTGCTCCTTTCTGGGCTGTTCAAAATTCATTGATGCAGGTTGTACTTCAAAAGTACACCGCATCTCTCTCTTGATGACTGCATTTTGAAGAAACAGTTCAATCAATGCTCATGGATAACTTACCATTTTCAAAATTTAACCCTACGTCACGTGTGTCTGTTCGAAACTTGGCGGTTTTAGATGTTTCTGGGGCAGTAATGCACAGCGATGCAGCAGTGGAACTTTTCTTAGCGTTTTTCTATGAGTTAAACTGCTCATTTTTTCTCAAACGAAATGGGAAGGTCGTCAGTGGCCGGGTTAACGCCAAACTAACTTACTTTTATGATGTACTCTGTTTTATGTATTCGACCTTTTTGAAAACCTTGTGGTCGTGAGTTATTGGTGTGTTCTCTTCATAGGTGGGCTTTATCAGTTTGACTGTGTAGTGCTGATCTCACGTAGATTTTGTAGTCTTTTACTGTAAGGGAAAAAGTTTCACCCTGGACACAGTCCGCTTAAGTACAAACCGGTTATACCGAGCTCGAATGGAAAGCATGAAATTAGAAATATGAGCTACTGATTCTCGTAACGGAGGTAAAAGAATTTGTGCTTTGCATAAGTACAGGTTTTTTTTTGTAGCAGTGGAAGAACTAAGTTAAATTGTAAACGTAACAATTTCTCTAAACTGAACTCAAGAAATGGCCTAAAATTTCCAGGTAAGCGTTACCGTGGTTAAGACGAAAAAACATTTGGTTACCTACTAACACTTCATGGTATAGTATTAGGGTCCGCTTATGAATAGATCCTCTATGCATAAGTTGGCCAATGCATGTCTCAAATACGCCTGTATAATCATACAAGCGTTGTGCTCTCGCGCCATCTTGCAAGGTGCGGGCTCTGACCTTTGTGCATCATCGCAGGCGTCGGGACGCACGAGAACATCGATGTATGCATTAGCGCTTACGAGATCAAGGTTTTCCTGATACAATAACTGCACTCAATGCCAAGTTCTGTTGACTAGGCTTCAGCATTGGATTTCATTCAACACCGAAGCGTGATGCATCACACTGGGTCGTGCTTGCTAAACTCCTTACACGACAGTACGACAACACAAAAGCTTTCATTCTCAACTAGATGCAATTTTTTTTTTTACATCTGCATGCTCCGCTATCCGCCTATTATAAGAAACACTGCAGGGGTTGGACAAAATAATGGAAACAGAGATCGCACTTCTTGTTCTTGTGAGCCCTCATTTTACAAATTACATATATATCCTAAATCGCATTGTTCATTTTAAAATTAAATAACTATATGTACTTAATTGAACTGCAGTTTCTTTATTCAAAATTTTCAGCACTCTAAATTGAGCTAAGGTGAATGACCTGAATGAGTTAAAAAAGGGAGGGCAAACTTTTGGCATCCTAAGGGCTGCCTCCATCCATAAACTTGTCTTGTTGTGGTGTAAAAGGATGAGGTAAACGCGTCAGAATATATTATTTGCTTCTATTGGTCTAAATGCCTCTGTGGCCACCATACCAGTCCATCCTCTTCTGAATGTTTTGTTGAAAAAGAACAGGTTTCCTAAAGATGGCGCTTCCATTATATCCGGTATGATTGATCTTACTCCGAACAGCTTTGGTCGAAACCTAACCAGTTAGATGTTTAATGAACACCGTAGTTACTTTAATGGTATTTGTTTGGTAATTTTTCACTTCAATGCGTTCGAACGAACGTCAGAATCTTGGTTTCATTTGTTGTGAGTTTCGACATTTTTCCGGAATAGCTTTTCTTGATCGAGATTTAGTCCTGCTTCTTTAATTCTGTCGCGTCACTGGTATTGAAGCTCCCGAAAATATGAAAATCCTGCAAATCTCGAACTCGATATTCCTCCAATTCAAGCTTCAGTAATTTACCTCGTTTTCAAAATTAGTGAGGTTACTCATCAGTGATTACTTTGTACTACTGCAGTATGATATCAAATCGATAAACAAGATAAATGCACTCATCGAAAATGAAAGTAAACCATCCATATGAATTTGGAATAAACATGCGTAACATGTAGCTCATCGATATATTGAACTTAAATCGCTACTGTTTCCATTATTTTGTCCAACCCCTGTATATACTGCATAGGTCAATTATTGTACTATTTTTGTTTACATTGCTTAGCAGTTAAAATATACACAAATCACCGATTCCCAATAAACTCGAAGAGTTCTTTTCGATGCAATCTTAAATCAGAAACAGATCACTGAATAACCTGTCCACATATATTGGTAAAAGACAGCAATCCACCAAAGTTGATTTATCATGACTTGCGTTGTTTCGACTTCTGGCGACGGCAGGCCATGCATCTTCAGCTCGAGAGACCCGTTGCTGTTACCGCTGCCCTGCACGTCGATGATATGGACATCACAGTTCAACAGCTTTGACATAATTCGAAGGAGAGGTTCCATCGCCTTTGGATATAGGCGTCTGTACGTAAAGGGAGTCCTGTGGAACTCGGCTAAAAAGACATAGGACTGACATGCGGCTCTACCGTACGCTATAAGGACTGGCGTCCCCAGGGGGGGCATTGCTAGCGAACCTCAGCTATAGATAGGCCTTCAGGACTAGTATCTTTCATGCCCACTCTGCTTCTTTCAATTTTCACGCCTTCGCTATCTCTTCTTCATCTTCTCTTTCTCTTCATTCTTATCTTGCTGTTTCTATGTGCAGGGGATCCTGTGTGGGAGCACGCCTTGTGCGTAGATTCCCCGTTATTTATAGTCCATACTAAATGGTCCTTCATCTTCGTTCTCTTTGCGTCGTATTTCATGTGGATAGGGAAGCTTTAAATTAATGATCTAATCTATTTCGTAGAACTGCATGAAGAAGTTTTTGTTTGTGTGACAGAAGCCGCGGTTGCTTGGAACTGTGCAGCACCTCTTACGTGCTCTCCTGCGTATACCTCACAATTTTGATGATAGTACAACTCTAGTGTTCGTATGAATGTTCTCGCAACCATCGTTGCTGTTGTTGTTGGGTGGAATGGCTTGATAGGTTGTTTCAAACTTACTCCTAAGGTTCCGTTATTGAATGACGTGCGATTTGTGTAAGAGATTCGAGATGTCAAATTTGGGGAGTGTTTCTGACCCGGAGTTGGAGATCGCTTTGCATTGTAAATCTTTCTCTTAGTAATTAACGATTGTTATGTAGATATGATGTACCGTGTATGTATATTGTGGTCCTGTACCTGTGTTCCTGATCCTCGTAACTTCATTTTGGTAGTGTGATGGCACCTGCTGTGGGGTGTAACGTGGTAGCATCATCACGGATGTGTGGCGGCCGGTGTTTTACCTGGAAAACCGTTCAGGTGTATAAAGTCCCTCGATTAGCTGCTTCTTCTTAGTCATTTTCGTAATCTGTAATTCGATCAGAGAATGTCTTTCATTTATTAGCGATTATTTACGTAAAAGGTGAGGAACTTGATACACATGTATTATTGCTGCAAATTACATGGTTTAGTCGCCTTCTGGCTATCAATTATGGGACTTTTTGTAAGTAATACGAGGTTTGCGTTGCTGTTGAAGATCTCACACACCCTAGGCAATGAGATTTTCCTTGTTTTCTTCTTATGAATTTAAATGATTTAATATGAAACTTCAAGCAACTGACGAGAGGCTAGGTTAATATTGAGCTTGAGTGATGTTTTGTGTCCCTGGCATTCCTTTCATAGAGAAACTAATTTCTTCACCGATTAGCATGCGTTTGCCTGCCATCATGTTCTGAGTAGAATACTTTAGAGTATTTTCTTTCCAGATTTTGAAATGTGAGCCCCTTGGCGGTCGATACAACTTGCTTTAGCACTAAAATATTTAGGCTGACATAAAATTGAGCGACTGTTCCTAGATTGAGCTTTTCTATCTCAACACTAACCCTGCTTTCTCAAGGGTAAATTCGACCCTCACGGGCGAACTTGCCAGCGTTTAATGATAAATTGGAATCATTCAATGATATACTTTTTCTGTGTTTTGAGAGATACAAAGCGCACTCGTAAATTTAACATGCCTCTGGAATTGTTAATTTGGTATGTCGAAGTGATTGTTTTTCACTTGAGAATTACCTTCTTTTTTTATGTGGTATTTTTTGTATGCGACTTAATCCGTGTCGGTCTGCAAAGTGGCTGAGTATTGCCGCTGCCTGCATCTTGGTAGGTCGAGTCCATTGTCGTGAGTTATAATTTTTTCCTTTCGAATTATCTTTTCTCTTGGTTATTTCACGATTAATAAATTAGTCTAATGCTTCAATTCCTAGAGTTATTTTGTAGTTATGTTCATCCTAAAAAGCTCTTGAGTTATAGAACGTGCCGAAATTAATGCCTGATATTTCGAAAGCCGTTTCTTTCGTTTTATTTTTAAGGACTATGCCGCTCACTAAAGTCGATTCCCTATGACAATGAGCGCGCATTCTTTAGATGAAATTTTTCAGTGCTCTGTTGCCTCAAGTTCGCGTGTTGCGCCCGCCTTGCATTCCAAAATTCTATTGAAATAATCGTATAATTTCCACATAGCGTGTTACAAGAAGTTTCAGCTTTGTAGTTAAAATGCTTTCTTTCCCTAGGTTGTATTGTGTTGCTCTGTGCGAAAGATTCCGTGTCATTTAAAAAAATTTTAACTATCGTTTGTGACTGACATTTAATCTATTTTGTTGTTGTGCAAGTTGTGGTAATTGGTGTAGTGCCCGGCGCCACTCACTCCATTTAACAAAATGTGGTAAAACTTATAAAGTCTATCACAATTACTGTTAGATACACTATTTTCTAGGTTAGTATGTTCTCAGTATACCATGAAGGTTAAACTGTTAGGTTACCTGAGCTACAGACAGGCCTTCGAGACTTCTCTTTTGTGCTCTCTTTGCTCCTTTTAGTTCTCACTACTTCATTATCTCGTATCTTTTCCTTTTCATCCTCTTCATTTATTCAACTTGCTGTTTCTATGCGCAGAAGATCCTATGTGGGAACACACGGTGTGCTTTGATTCCCCGTTCTCTAGAATCCATACTGAATGGTGCCTGCTCTTTTGGTGCGAGATAGTGCTGCTAGCTACACCTCTATTAATACTTCCATGAAGGTTAGTCCTACTTCAGACTAGCCACGCATTTTAATTCAGATCATCGAGAGAATTTGGGTAACTTGAACTACTTCTGTTATTAATTCGCTGTATTCACTCAGTCGAGGTAGTAGCGCGAAGGCAATTACAGATGTATTTTGGTGCACTGTACACCTCGAACAGACGAGTTATTGTTCAGAATAAAATTGTCATTCCACTCAGAATGAAGATGGTACAAAAAAACGACTTGCATCGAACAGGTGTTCCAAGCGTCCTAGAGTTTCACGTGCGAAAATAGTTATTTGGCAGGAGGTGCTGCGCACTTTTCTGAACTTGAAGTTGTCGCATAATTTATAAGTGTTACGTAATTTTTTATCGTATTAGTTATTTTTGCCTTTCAAGCACGTGGGCTGAACGTGAATTTAAACATTTATTTACCACAAGTAATTTACATCAGATACAGGGTTACAATCAAACGAGGAATGACGAAGAACCGGGATCAGGATATATACCGCATGTGGGCCCGGATAAGCTACAAGGTTTCTAGGGCAACCAGTTCATCAGTTTATGAATCCGTTTATGATGGACGCGGCGCTATTCGACCAACGAATATTATTCTCAAGTTACTGTCAAGTAAGCGCACCTATAGTTCCTGTCGTAGTGCCAAGGGTCTAATTGCTGGAGCTTATTTGCAACAGATTCGTCTGCTCAAGTAGCAACGAATCTGAGAATTTAGGTTAACAAGAATGTAGGCTTTGCAAGATTCCTTTTTTCTGGGGAAGTAGCCGTTTGATAACTGTCCATTCAGGCTTTACAGCTCCGTATCTGTTCCTATTCACTCTGTGTTTCTATGCGACCTCTTTTTTTTATTTTTCTCGGTACTCACAGGGAATGCAGTCGCACGTGTTCTGGCCACTCAGTACGATTTATTGCTGCATCTTAAATGATGAATCTTTGCATCGCTGTTTTGGGTTCTATCCCGTTTCATCTATGACTGTAATCGCCTCCAAAGTGGTTCGCTGATGAGCATCACCTTCTGACGCATCATAATCTAAAATTCCTGAGGGAGGAGTATTGGTAGTGCCCGTCCCTACCCATTAGTGGCGCTTCTGGTTACTATATAAGGAACACTTGTAGCTGGAAGTTAGCGTGTTGAAGTAATTTTGAAGGCCTCATCTTATCATTTTATGCCTCTTTTCTTGGTGCTCGTTGCTACTTCTGTCATGGCGCGACTGCCCTCGAGATGTTTTCTTTGTACCTCATTCTCCAGTGCCTCGTCAGGCGGAGATGTAGCCCATCACGGACGAATGACATAGAAAAATATTGGGGTAAAATTAACAGGAATTACAACTTCACTAAGTTTTATTTATTTTCATGCAATTAGATTTTTATTTGTACCTTTATTCCTTCGAAGAAATTGTTCTGTTGTTCATAAGTGTTGCTAAGTTCTACAGCGTACCTGTGACGAGCGATAGTCTTGCTTTGTGTATGTACAGAACATCATAGTCCTGTTGTCTCAAACTTTGATTACTTTTAAATGTGTCCTAATGAAACCCTTTCACGGGAGGTTTTTGTACGAAAATGGAGGAAGACTACTTTCTATATTTGCTTCCGAAACATGAATACTTTCAGACTTCCGGGAAAGGCTGGTTTTTATCGAGGAAAGTCAAAAGACGAATAAACTGGTTTCAAGCTGTTTTATGTATATATTATATGAAAATTTTATGAGTTGGCTGGTCCAAAAGTTGATGAAAACCAATTGCGTTAAACGAGATAATTTGCTGAGCAAAGGAGTAATTAGACACTTGTAATTATATATCTCATGATGTATGTCTTTCGGGGACTACATAGAAGTTATTAAACTTGTGTCACTCGAAAGATGCGCGAGCGCTTTAGCGTCTTCCTTGTCATATTTGACCGACTCAAAAAATTATAAATGCTATAATCGTATTTCGGGGATTTGTGTTTGAGCGTAAATTTGTTTCCTGAAATCTATGTTGCAACGTGTAAATTTGCAAAGCAGGTCACTACTTGCTTTAGTACCAACATAATGTGCGCAGTTCTTCTGTGAGAAGTAGCACATGCTAGTGTCGTACTGGTGAGACTGAAATCGTGTGTGAGCGACAGCACGTAGTTCGCAGATTGACAGATTGGCGTAAATTTCATGCATGAACTTGGCACATGTAATTGGAAGCGCTGACTCTTGTCATTCGTTCTTTAAAAAAAATAGGGATTTATAAGGTAGTGCGTTGGAAGGGATTGTCCTTCAGTGAATTTCGTAGAGCTTGATTGCTTAGTAGAAATTAGGGAACTCGCAGGTAAAGTCACAGCGTGAGAAAGTGAGTAATGCAGTAGATCAACTTCATCAGATTTTCCTGTCCTGCTTGTGAAGTGGTTCTGACTTTTTACATTTCGATATCTATTCCTGAATGTTCGACGCTTCAGAAAAAGCAACATTTTTCTTTAGCACAACACGCTTTTTTTGTAAACGGGAAGTGCATTATTCTCATAGGGACATCGTTAGGCCTTCAGGACTTATTTCTCGCCCACTTCGCTTCTTTCGGTAATCACGCCTTCATCGCTGATAATATTTTCTTTCTCTTCCTTCTAAACGTATAATTTCTATGGGCAGGTAATCATGCACATAGATACCACTTTCACTACAGTTCATGCAAAGTAGTCCCTTCTTTACTCTTCAGATCGCTTAGTAACTTTTGTCATAGTAACTTTGGGGGTTGTGCTCCATCCTCCGTGGAAAGAGTGAAAGAGAGATACAAATGAAAATATGGCGCGCAAGAATTTCCATCTGAATTTTGCGAAACATAGTTCCATTACATATTTATTTGCGCGTTATTAGAGCAATTTTTTTATATTAGTGGACGGGTGTGCGGGAGCATCAAACGTAGCGCTTCAATATAGGGTGCTTGGTGGCGGTGATAGACAGTCTGACATTTCTGTTGCAAAACAAGGCCTGCCGGGGTTTAGATATTTTATTCTCGACATAACTGAAACATTACTTTGACGTCAATTCAAGCGCTTCACAAATCTTGCGCTAAATAAAGAGAGAGCATCAAAATTGGTGCGGCAAGAGTTCATATTAATGCATATGGAAAACGGACATTTGCCATAGTTGTGCAGTTTGAACACAATCTCGCCTGAATATCTAATATTGTTCTCATGTTCGTTCAGATGCTGTCACTTTAGCTAGAGTACAAAAATTTATTAATTTGAGTAAACATGTCACTTTTATGTTCAAGTTTATTTTCGTATAACATATAACAGAAATGTAGTAAACCTTCATTCTACTCAGTTCATTTAATCTCCCGATTGGTATTATAAGAAAAATGCATGTCATGAAATTGCACGACAAAACCACAAATACCGATAGAAATTGTATCTATGTGGCATGCACACATCGGTGAAGAATTCTGCCTTAGTTTATAATACGAGCACATGTGCGTTTAGATGTGTAAAATCAGCATTTAGTCTATTTCCATCCACGATTTGCCTCCACAGTACATAACATTTTTGAATTAGGAATCTCCAAACCGCCATTTTATCGAACATAGATAAAACTCCGACGCGAATACCCTAGTATAAAGGTCTAGGCTTTACCACAAAAATTGCAAAAAATAAATGACGTTTTACTAGGGTGAAGAGTAGGTAACCACACGCTGAATGAAATATACGTAAGAAAACTCTTATAACTACATCAAGCACTCAAGATCACTAGTATTTCTATCTTCACACGCAAGGAACAATTGAATGGTAAAAATAAATACACTCGCCAGGGTGTATCACGTCATGTGGTGGGGGGTCTGGTCCTAAGTTCCAGTCTTGTAAATTAGAAAAAGTACCTACCAATATAATTCCTGTGCAAATTCAACTCGCTACTGTATATTCCTCCCAATAAAATATAACGAAAATTCTGTCGCCTTGCACAGCGTGTCTCCCAGCACTTTAACAGACACAAACGCGTCTTCTTTAAATAAAACTCACGTAGACTTCGAGTGACATGTGTCATATCTTCATCTCGCTTTGGTACAATTCAACTTGGCTCGATGAAACTGACTTCGCAGCCTTAAATACAAACTTATTTGAAGCGTATCCTCGTAAGCTCATACAAAGTCCTACCCAATAGTTCGCTCTCAACGCTTGCTGTCCACTCAAACCAAGATGCTTATACAACATTTCTGTAAAACTCACAAGTTTAACTTTTCCTCCTGGTCACGTTCAGTTTCCAAAAGCCCCTTATTATGCAAAGCTGATACGAAATCTCCTTCTCGTATTTCAGCAGGCCAAGAACACAAAATATCTCACACTTCCACCATTTTTCAGTCAACAAAAAAATGAAGGTATCCTTGATCCAATCAAACAAGACATTATATTGTTACTAATATGCATAGGTTAGCTAGACCAATATTGAATGGTGTACACAGATAGAAATATCGACAACGCTCGAGTGAAAAAGCAGTTCATGGGACACTGGCCTCTCAAGAGAATGAAGTGAAAAGGGAAAGATCCGATCTACCTAACTGCAATAGAGAAAGATAAGGCCTACCTAACTGCAATAGAGAAAGATAAGGCCCATCCAACATCAACAGAGAAAGGTAAGGCCCACCCAACAGCAATAGAGAAAGGTAAGGCCCACTCAACAGCAACAGAGATAGATAAGGCCCACTCAACTTTAAAAGAGAAAGGTGAGGCCCACCCAACAGCAATAGAGAAAGGTAAGGCCCACCCAACAGCAACAGAGAAAGGTAAGGCCCACCCAACAGCAACAGAGAAAGATAATGCCCACTCAACGGTGAAAAGGTAGATAAAGCCTATCTACAAAACTGATCTCGAAACAAGCGTAGCTAATTTTGCAGAAAGTAGCTGCAATTACCAATCGCTTTCAACGCAGCTACCTGGAAATTACGATTTCAGACATAACATAGCGTAGCACCAAAATTACATTTCCACTCTTCGTAATACGAATACCGATGAAAGACTTCATATAAAAAATGAACAAATAAACCTTTACATAGTAGGACGACACCATGCCATTTGTTACTCAACGAATTGTAACCAGGTAATAAAAAATTTCTAACAGCCAACGTTAAACATTGAAAACGGATTTCTACAACCAGGGCTGCAACTATCCTCAACAAAGAGTACCTTGAGTAGAAGAAACCTAAAGGTCCCGTGAAGTTGCGCTATGCGCAAGCAATAGAAGCCAACGTACTTGTCCCCTCTAGTACCGAAACGGTCAATTTAGCGTTGGCTATGAGCAGATCAATAAATTTGCAGAGTTGAACGGGTTTCTACTTCATTTAGCAAGTTCGTCAACTATCTACGGAATTACTAAAACTTAAAGCTAACTTTACGCAAGTAACTCGTAATTTAAATTTTTTTGGTCATAAAGAAGACAATCACCATCCTATGGTCTGCTTTAGACAATCTTATGGTCTGCTTTAAATAGTTAACAATGTCAACATTGGTCCAAACTGATTCCCAATTGCAACTTCTACGATAATCAGAGAACTAGCAAATTAGCAAGCGCATGAAAATATTTGATTATTTCCTTCATTAAAATGGGTTGTAACTTTTTACTTCAACAGTAAAATTATAGAATAACAATAAAAAATAATTTTGTGCTCACAAAGAAAACGAGTATTACTACATTTCGAGCGGTCCACCCATCACGCAAAGTTCCTATACGGGAATCGTAAACAAAAAACAAATATCTAGCATTTACGGTCATGTTTTACTCACCATTGAAGAGTCAATGGCGGAACAGGCAAGTTGCACTGAACTACGAAGCGATCAGATTGATGTGCGAAGGTCACCAGCACTTCAAGACACCTTGTCTGTTTCGCGCCGGAATTACACAATTTTCGCGAATATCTCATCTTTAGGCAGATTTAACAAGGAAAATCTCAGAGCACAGAACTTGATCGGTGAATTTCTTGAGCATTACTGAAGTAAATACTGGCATCGCATTAGCTGCATCACTCACATCCTTGTGAATTGAATAGAATCTTCTGAATCTCTTGCCTCTACCCTTGAGCAGACTGGAATATGAGGGAAAATGCCTCGTGACTCGTGACTCCCCCCCCCCTTTTCAAGTTCCCCATAATCACTCAGTCACTGAAATATACACAGATAATTTACAAGCGAGAAACGAGTCAATACTCAGCAAAATGTTAAAATGTTTCCTATTTAACACTTGCCGAGAAATTAGGTGCTAGAGAGTGGTCTACTTTTCTTGTAAGAAAAATATTGAGCTGTGAAAAAGTTGAAACTTCAGTAAAACACTAACATTTTAAAAACATTACACTCTTGATATCTTAATGCTAATAAGGCCACACTGGATGAGACTCAAATCCTTTGCTATCATACTAATTTGTTCGTATAGAATACTGCAGAAAATATAAGATGAGAATAAGTACGGTACCGAAGTCACCTAAAAGTATTAATAAAAAACACAACACTGACCGAAATAATGCCCATATAAGAAAGAATCCAGTATATCCTAGAATATCTTAATAAAGCAGGATCAGATCCAAACAAACTTATCTACAATGAACCACACTGAGAAAATAAATTAGCTATTTCAAACGGCGAACTAAATGAGGTTCATATTAACGAGACTCTAAAAATGTTTTTTTAAATTAATTTAAATCACTCGATAGTAACAACCTAATGCTGATACGGTGAAAAATATACCCTGATATTGGACGGTAATTCTAAAAATTCAAGAGAAAATTTGGTATCATACTATGTACTATTATCTGAAGTTATGAAGAGGAACGTACAAACGGAATGCGACGAGTAATTAAATGCGGTAACCAACTAGTACGATTGGACATTCTGAATTAGAACTGCATACAGACACTTTAATGACCTCTCAGGCTACAATGTTGACCGGTGTTTCGGTTCACTAACGAGCTCACACGAGCAGTCCTACGAAATTGCAGCAGCTGTAAAATCAGACGAGCATTGCGACTGTTCTTCAGTGTGACACATTCTTGAGCTCTTTGGGCGAGTATTCTGCTCACCTACATCAAAATTGCAATCAAAATTGCACACAAAATTGAAAGAAGAAATGACAAAATATAACGGCCTCATACAATCGAGGCAAGACTTGGTTAGTAGGATCGTGATATCATAACTCATCAGTGAAAACCCAAAGAAATGTGAAACTCGAGTGTGGAATGTAACATACAGGTATGCTCCACTATGATCATTCATCAGCTTCAAACATTAACATAAAATTAAAAATAAGCAAGTCATAAACATCCAAGAAATTAAATTTTCAATTACTGAAAGGAAAAGATGCAGTATAAAATTAACGCTTTCTTCTTCCCATACACTCAATTCAAGTTTTATCTGAAAGCAATACGTTCTACAATAAGGGCTAACTTAGCTGAATGGCATGGAAATGAACGAAGATTGAACTTATTTAGCTCGGCACTATAGGTTACTTGGAATGAAAATCCTTATTCAAAAATAGCTGCATAAGCTATGTTGAAGAAAACAAAATTGATTTACGATGATGAAATGCTAAAATATAATAAAATTCAGAGAATTACGAAAACCAAGCGATAGTTTTAATTAAGGGTGATTAAAATCCAACCCTGTAAAGTAAACGTTAAATACAAATGCCTCAAAATTCTTTAACCAACTATGTTAAGATATTTTAAAAAACGACTTACAAAATGATCATTGAATAGGCATACATGCACGAAGAGTTGATTTCTCAATTTTTGATGCGAAGGCAAGTAGCTATTGAAAGAACATAAGAATAGGCGAGCGGCGCTAATACCACTGGTCTCAACGCACTGCTGCAGCGAAGGCAACCGTCAACATTTAACAATAAATTCTGTCAACTTGCCAGTCTAGATAGCGTGGCTCAGAACTCAGTTTCAAACTCACGATCGGGCTCGGGCTCAACATTCTTCTTGTTGCTTCTAGCCCGTCTCTTTTTCTCTTCGAGCAAGACTTCTCCTGCCTTCTGTATCTCGAGGAACTTCTCCTGCGCAGCGCTTTTTTCTTCTTCTCCGATGTGCCTGCAATGACGAAAACTTGGTCAGCTACCGCATATGAAGCACCAAAACGCATGATGATAACACGACGGCACACAACTCGGGTAGCAGCCCAGAGAATGAGCTTTTTGGCCAGTTCCGGTTGTTGTATTCTATTCTAAAAAAAAGTTTTATACCGAATCTAGTAACCAAGATTGCAAAGCAACGGGAACAAGTTTCTAGAATCGTCAAATCAAAAGTAGCGCCCTCATCACATAGTAGATGAAATACATAGGAGACATGGAATTTCACCGGTGAATATATAAATTAGATTGAATCAGACAAGTTTTTCTGACGAGGATAGGTCTAGCCGTGGCGTTTGATCGGAACGTAACCTATTATGCAACGCGTTTCTTATCCGCCTTCCAGACAGATTATACTTGCCCTTAGATACGAATGAACAGCTAATATTTCTATTTTTTATTGCTTTTAACCAAATGTAATTTTGAAACTCCACCTAATGTTTATTGTGAATTTTTGTTGATAAAGAGCCCTAGCCTCCAAGAATGAGAACAAGATAAATGAAATCAATACTTCGGTGGTAGCGTGAATGCTGTGACTATGTTCGCCACTCCACCGATATGAGAGGATAATGCTGAACTATGTTATTTTATTAACTATCCAATCACTTCTCAACTTTGCCAAAACCTAATCTATAAAAAGAGTTTGTACTTTACTCTCCTATTAGCAGCCCACAAATTCCGGCATCAAGTTAAGGATGCCGTGTAAAGAACGTTCCCACACAATTTGAAATAATTTTTTCTTCCAAAGCTCCTATGTCTATTGAGACTTTTCTGCCACTCCATTCGTATTACTATACATGACAAATTAGATTCCGTCTACTTCTTTCCATTGTATCTTACAGCCATCTCAGGAATATTTCATTCGTGACGTACGTCCACGCCAGAAATAGAATTTTTGCTGTTGATTCTGAAGTAGACAGCTCGTAAAAGTTCTATGAATTGTTCACTCGCCAAAGTGCACACGCTACCAATAAACTATCAATTTCCTTTGAAAAGTTTTTACTCAACTCGATATTGAATCAGTAGCTTCCATTTGAACATAGGTACATGATTATTTACGCAAACAAAATCTTTTATTTAGCAATAGTGGCACGCAAGCATTTTTCACAATTGAGATGAATAGATTTTCAGAGCAGAAAACCCATTGTGCCTTCCTGAAAAAAAAATGCAGGTTCCTCTGAACAAAGACGCACAAGACGACGAATGATGGCCCTCAACTACAATGCATTCTTGGAGCCGTAATTTATCACGCTGTACAACTGAAAATGCCCGTGTGAATAAGTATTAAGTATTTTATTAACTACCCGCCCATCTAAACATCGTTGCACAATTTTAATCACTGAATTGTAACTTGAATGAGAATAAAATACTCTTTTATACACAACAGAAGAAATTGCTTCAGGACGCTTATATTGCAATGATAGTATGATATAAATTCTTAATACTTCCTTAATTCAACAAAAAGTATTAAGTAATACCAAAAGTACAAAGTAATACCAAAACTTCACACTTACTTGTCAGGATGCCATTTTTTCGAAAGTGTACGAACTCTTTCTTTGATTTCTGCTTGAGTCGAGTTCTGCGGTAATTCCAACACCTGGAAGAAAATGAACATTAGAAATTTTTTTCTCAGCTTTGTTTTATCCTTCTAAATCCAGAGGCATCGAATACAGTGAGGCGACAGAAGTAATTGCACATTTGAGATTTCTTACAACATTAAACATCTAGCAAGCGATCATTTTTAGAGCTCACACAGAAGGCACATTCAATAATGTAAAATGAAAATATTAAACAAAATTTCTCCTTTTACGAGTAGATGGTCGCGTATAAGCACAAAATATATATGGTGCAGAATAAAAGTATACAACCCAAACAATTTTCTATGTTTAATATTTACGAAACATTTGTTAGCAATTACTGCTTGGAGACTATTTTCGTATGATGAAACTAAGCGTTTGCAAGCTTGTAGTGGTGTTTGAGTCCATTCTTCAATGCATATTGTCTTCAGTTCTTGAAGAATGATAGGACTTTTCTGATGAACCTTTTTTTTAGTGCTCCTGAAAGATGTTCCATAGGATTGAGGTCCGAAAATCGACACGACCACGGGAAAGCGTTGATTTTATTCTTCACAAACCATTGGGATGTTAATTTCAATGCTTCAGGGTCGTCATCTTGCTTTGACATCCACCTACGCTTTTGGAATACATGCTTCGCACTTGGAATGACTCTTCCTCAATGTTTGATGCTGCATGGCCCCATCCATCTTGCCATCAATGATATGAAGTACACAAGGGCCATGTGTAGTGACACAACCCCACACCTTTACACTGCCGTCTCCGTGGTTCACAGCCGGGATGGCATTATGCCTCTCATAGGCTGTTGCTTGTGTCCACACAGGACGAGCGGAGTTACGACCAAATAATTTAATCTTGGTTTCATCAAACCAAATTAGTCTTCCAAAATGCATGCCCTTTCTGCAGGTGTTCTTTTGCAAAGCTTTGATGACTTGCACGTGATTTTGGTGCAAAATGGGAAATTTGCGGGGTGTGACATATTTAATTCTATTTCTGTGAAGTTTTCTACGGATGGTTCTTCCACTCACTTCTGTCGTGGAAGCTTCCAGCTCAGTTTTTAACTCTTAGTGAGTCATCAGGGGCTTATTTTTAATCTTCCTCATGAAGTGGGCGAAGCCTACGATCAATATTTTGTGAAGCACCTGATCTTGGAAAGTTTACAGTTGAGCCACATTCCTTGAACTTGTGCATACTCGTAACTGAACCAATGATTGAGCATGGCACATTTATCTACGTATAAATCTTTTAGTACTATATACCTCGCAACAGGCGCTAAACTATTCGCTTCCGTAGATATTCCGAGACTTCTTTATCTTTCCATAGATGTCTTTTAAGTGACTGTAGATGATGGCTTATCAATGACTCGCTGTCTGGTTCCATGGCGAACCCAGTTGATTTTCTTCTCAGAACATTTAAAATGTTCTACAAGGAATTCAGATATGATGTGACCAGAAAAATACCATAATTATTGTGTTAGTTGTTTCACAGAAACGGTTGAATACTTTTGCCACTTGCCATATACAATTTAAATGTATATGAAGCAGTTTAACAAAAATTTGTATTCTGTCGAAGCTTGAAGTATGTTGGCTTGCTAGATGCTTAACAAAAAAATGGATTTTAAAGTGAGTAATTACTAGTGTCCCCCCAGTAACTATATGATAGATTCAATCATTACCAAAGTCTGATGGCTAAATCTAAAAAAATCCTGGGGCAAAGAGGAGCTCGAGCTCACACCGAATGGGAGAGAATGACCAAATTGTTTTGCAGTCAACCTTTTACAACCAAAATGACAACTGTTCCGTTTCATATAGAAGCTGCTAATTTTTTTGTAAAAAGCTAAACGCAGCCTTGTTGCAGGTACACATATGGGTGGAAGTAGTTTCTCGCACAAAGCTAAAAGTAGCCTTAATGCAATGATAATTGGTCGCTAAAGGATTAACTCTGGTCTGTTCTCTTCAGACTATACCAGCTCGAGGAGCTGAATGCCAAGATGGCGGTAAAAGCGATAGCATCATAATAGCATATACTTGTATACAGCGATAACAGTAGCACAACAGAGTGGTATGTGATGATAGCTTTACCATAGATGTATCACGAGTGGCAGGCACACAATGGGATATCACCAGAAGTAAAAATGTCCATATTCTAAATCAAACCTTGAGCGCGTAGTGTGTCCCAAACGGATCCATGAGTTCTATGAAGGACTCCCAGCCCTTTCTGAAGCCTTCATGTCTGGTCTCGTTGTAAATGTTGTAGGCGTTTGTCTTGAATTCCTCGAACATTGGAGACCTGCGGAGACAGAGACGACTAAGAAGTGCTCTTTAAAGGTAAACAGAAACACTCGAACTTTTCTCGAAAGCGTCAATAAAGCAACTGCTTATCATGCTTAAAAATTCAATCCGAAGATTAACTTGTACGTTCGAAAAAATATCAGTGGGCTCATTCGAGAATATCACAAGAGTGACAAGGCATGATACCATGAGGCCTCCTAACAAACGCCTTATTAGCCCTCTAATCACTGGACTACTCGAGAAGTTAGATAAGAGTTTTTTAAGTACTAATATAACACTTGCTACAACGTAGAGTTAATGTATAAAATCAAAGGTATTTCCATCACGAGGAAGCCTTTTAACGAGAGCACATTGAAGCAAACGTTTCCAAATATTAATTATTAACTGCACGAGACGTTTCTCAAATCCCTTATTTTCAGAAACTAGATCAGATGATGGTGAAGTGAGGCATTTACAGTTTCAAGTTTTGGCTATCAGCATTACACCGTGGAGCGCTGGCACAAGAAAATGAACCGTACACTCAAGAGATGCCATTGCTTTTTCACCTACTCCTGTCTCTAGCCGTTACATTATCGGAAAACAGTACAGCTGCCTTCTAAATAAACTAAACACAAGTGTGAAAAAATTTGAAAGTTCAGTTTCATAGAGTCACAATCCAGAGCATTCTCTACTTTGTGGTACAAGTTCAACTAGTCCATCTGAGCGTTCTCTGGAGGTTGCGAGTGAGGGAACCAAATTAATTCGGGAGCAGAAAAACTGCAGAAGGGACGAGGCCGAGAACCCTCTGTTGCTTCTAAAATTCTTCTTTCTTCTAAGATAGCCATAAGCAAGATTGGCATAAGCAAGATAGGATAAGCAAGATAGGTTAAGCAAGATAGGTTAAGCAAGATAGGATAAGCAAGATAGGATAAGCAAGATAGGATAAGCAAGATAGGCATAAGCAAGATAGGCATAAGCAAGACAGCTAGAGAAAAAAAGTGAATGGTCCCACTTGGGTATGCATTCAAGCAGAATTCTATCATTAACGAGCTCCAAAATGAAAGCGTACAAATACCGCTCCCATCCATCATTCGTACACAAGAACTGTGAGCCTAAACACCAGAGGCAATTAGCTAATTATTGACACTCGTGGGAAGCTTCCTCAACAAAATTAAGGAAAAAACAGAATATTCTTTGCTATCTTATGTAAAAAGACTATCTAACCTCATCCCTCCCACACAAGTAATCTTGATATTATTGCAGAAACTTCTGAACTGGATTAACAAAACAATTCAAAGTACCAGCAGCAGATGAAATTCCACCGATTCCAGTGGACCATGTATGTACATATGTATGTAGACAGTAGCTTAGTACACGAATATTCTTCCTGCTTTAGAGTAAGAATAATAAACAAAAAGAAATATCCAATTCATTACTTCTGGGTACACAACCCATTATACACAATGCAGAACATACGAGTGTCATTACCTGATGAAATATCCAACGGCATCTCTCAACTTGACCTTCTCTCCTTGACTGTAGATGGTGGCATTGAAGTAGAAATAGGACGAGAACATACTGGTGAACAGGAGTGATCCCATGGCCAAATAAAGCACGTCTCTGCACAAATTTGAAGGTTTTTCTTAGGATGTATTTTACAATTTTTTATGAAGCACACTTGAAATTAATAAAACACATAAAATTTCATTCAATATGGCCTTTGTTCAACTGATTTGACATGAGAAAATTTTTATGGTTCACACCACAATAACTGGATTTGGTACATGTTGACAGATTTCATCCTTTAGAACCACAGCATCTATTCAAATTTACTTAATAACTACAAAATTAATCGCCATATAGATAACTGAGATATTCTAGACCTTAACAAACCACTTTAACTCGAGTATATTGCAATGGATATTCTATGTATAAGTCCAGGTGCACATAGAACGACCATCTCAGCATCTGCAAAATCAATGTACGGCACAAAGGCAACGCAGAGAAACAAATGAAACTTTGAAAAAAATATTCCGCCATTTCAACCTGATGGAAATGTGAAGCCTAAGCCAAAAAGTACACAAATTAAATGCAGAGCCATCATAGAACCTAAGTGAAGTATGAGAAAAGCTGATTTCTGCTCCACAGAGGCAGGGAAATTCATGATAAAAAATAAAAAATTCAAGAAATTCATCGGTATTACTGTGGTCATCACTGTGAATGAAATTAAACTCTAGCCAAACTGAAGTTCACAAAACTAAACTCAAAACCTACACATCCAGTTGTGATGATCCAAACTATTCTACAACAGAACCCATTAAGTTTACACCTATCAGCTCATCTCAAAATGCACAACCCTTTAACGTCTAATTTATTTAGCAATGAAAGAAAAGAAAGAAAGAAAAATCGTTTATTCCGATATCNGTTGCATTGAAACTTCGAATTGTGATTCATAATTCTATGCTCACAAAAAGTGACATACTAACTCAAAGAACATCTTGAATAAAATTACAGTGCAAAATACAGTGCAAATTAAAATATTACAGTGCAAAATACAGTGCAAATTAAAATTAAATATTGCGGCTTAAATTCTTTTATAAACATTGGGTGATATTTGTGCACTTCATACAATAAGAATATCAATTAACCTAAT
>VOMN01050423.1:0-13042 GCA_014899125.1 Orchestia grillus | reverse complement strand
CGTCCGTCCCACACGTCCGTCCCATCCGTCCGTCCCATCCGTCCGTCCCATACGTCCGTGCCATCCGTCCGTCCCACACGTCCGTCCCACACGTCCGTCCCACACACCCCATATAAATGCCCGCACCAGCGCGAGACTCGAGTCCGCCGAGACAAATGGAGCTTGGATGCACGGACCCCCACCACCACAAGCCCTTCCAGCTGAGCTCAGCAAATCTCGGGATCGTGCTCGCCAGATTCCAGAAGCTCTCGCCACGCTCTCTCGCGTCACGAGTGCGCGTGCACTCTTAGCCAAGAAGCAATACCTGGAACGTTCGTGTGTGTCCGGAGTTCGCCTTCGAAATGTGAAAGATTTTCCCTACGTGGCCTGATGGGTGACAGAACCCATCAGGCCTCGAAATCATCCTCGAAACTCCCGAGGATGATCCATGCGACATTGCGCTACTGTCACGTCAGGTCCGCGATAGAGACACAGCTTCTGAACTACACCTCCTCTGGCAGCTTAAGCGAGCCCGTAGACAATAGGGCTGAGTTGAGTACCCATTTTGCGTAGCCATGAAAACCATTGGGGCCAGTGCATCTATATCAGTTTCTATCACATTAAGCAGAGTAAGTAATTCCATCACCGACTGCACAGGACGCCAGTCTGTCGCAGGCTTCTCCCCAACATCAGCGGGTGCCCGTTGTACACTTGGGTGCGGTGGGAAACCTGGCGCCAGGTGGACTCGAACTCGTGACCATTTAGTCCGCAGTCGAGCACCTTACCCACCAGGCTACCCAATGTATAGTTAGCTAAGTTTAATTGTTCATGTATGTTATGGGGACTGGAGTCTCCAGGGGGACAGTTAAGTTACCTCAGATCTGGCCCACTTTCTTTCGAGCCCACTTATTCTTTCGAGCCCACTTATTCTTTCGAGCCCACTTATTCTTTATCTATCTTTTTTATCCAACTTCCTTATTCTTTATCTATCACTCCTCTTCTTTCTAAATTTGCAGTTTCTATGAGCAGGAAATCTTGTGTGCGAATACACCCCAGCAAAGATTAGTCGTTTTCTCAAATTCATACTCAACGATCTCTTCCTTTAGCTCTCTTGAGCTCTCATTCCAAGCCACTAGGGAACCTTAAAGAAATAATCTAATAATCTAACCTTCTATAACCCATTTGATGCCACCGTGTGAATTCCAGGAGCATTATGGTCGATTGTGAAGCAAATCTTTGCTGGCGGGGCTGTGCAAGAAGTTAGGCTAAAGTAAAAAAATGTGAAATATTATTTTTAGGTCACTATATTTAGAACGTCTTTTTTAGGTTTTTGAGAAGAGTTCTTGGCATATAAAATACTTAAGCAGAATATTATTCGTCCTAGTTTAAAATCAGAAACTTTATGTTGTTAGCGTCTCAAAAAATGAACTTCAAAGACGGAACCCCGCCCAGCAGCCTGTCGGGTGAGAATGCTAGGGTCTGCACCTGTTTCCACTTAATATCAGGGCTTTTGAAGTGCACGTGTATGCTAAAAAAGTAATAATGAGTAGCCCTTACGAGAATGCATAAATGAACCATTTTTATCGAAGTAATGATAGGCCGTTGCACAGGTGAAAGCAGTAAAATATTATTTGTGCAATCGTAGCATATCAACTATTTCATTTATCATACCGTATACCATACTCTTCACATAAGCTTGTTTTCTAGAAAATTACCGAATGTTTGCTCTAAGTTATAATTAACCTTGGTGCAAATCATTCAGCGGAGTCAGCTCACGATATAAAATTTCTTCGTGAATTTCTTCTACCTACGTTTCTACAATGTTACGTATCAGAATTACTTATAATACAAACATGATGAGGTAGTACCGCTAAAGGGGGGGGGCAAGAAGAATGCCATTTGAAGAACTTTTGTAACTCAAAAAGTTATATTTGTCTTTGTATCCAAGCTACAAATTATGATATGCTCTCTGGCCCACTTGTATAATCATTTGGCATATATTGGTATTATTAATTTTGGATGAAAACAAAATACATCCGCACAGCACAATAGAAAATACGAAAACGAACACTGCATTCATCAACAGTAAAAATCTGTTATACAACAACAACAACTTGAACACCATCAATATAAATTACATCCATCAGATAGTCCCAATCATGGAAAAACTTGCACGATATGCCAGAAAGGTCCATATTCAACATTTCAACACGCGCTACGCAGCAAAAGTTCGATTCCATCCTAAAAGATTCAGAGAAATTCTCCCGATTTATTCTAGGTGAGCTCTTAATTCTGGGCAGCCTATTCTTGGAGCTCGAACAAACGAGCGCCCAATTCGTGAAACTGGTCGTCATTGGTCGTGCCGTGACGCCATCGATCGAACGGCTCTTCTCCTGACGGCAGATCCTTAATTTGCCCAAAAAACAAGAGTTGGGGAACAACACACCAAGGCTGGTCCTCTATAAACACGACAGCCACGTCCACTGACGAGCGCGACGTTAGTAAGATGTCACATCCATTGTTACGCAAAGACACCTCGCTCTCGTCCACCTTGAAGGAATATTTCATTTTTGCTTCTCCTTTCGATATCTATTCCACCATGCACTAATACACGGTTGTTGCTTGCTAGCTCGGTTGGTCCGTCTCTCTGTCACGCTTTCAGGGATTTAGATAGGAGAAAATTCCCGGGTCCGTATCCCTAAATAAACTAATAACGAGGCTGTCAGATAAGACAGTCCGTATCAGTGATAGTGAAAATAACATTTCATGTCAGATTTACAGTAATTAATAAGACATCTTGAGAATTTAACATCATTTATCCCTTCATTTTTGGCGGGGCGCGTCTACTGGTATAATACTAAAACTCTGATCGTCTTCCTGGCTTGCGTGTTTTTAACCGTGCACGCTCTCCAGTAGTAGAACAAGGAAGAAATTTGAAACTCATCTCTCAGTAATTAAATAAAGATTTTCCATTATTTCATGGTTACAGTTCGTTTGAGACAAAAAATGAATAATTTTCTGTGGGTTTGGATATTTGCCAAGAAATAAAGAAGGAGCATTAGAGGCTCGAGCGGAACCCTGAGTCAACCACACAACGAGTTACGTGTGGTCTAGTAAAGCATAAATTAGCACCCGCTCCAAAGAAAATATGTAATTTAAAGTTAGCAGAGAACATAACACGCTTTCAAACATGCCTTCCAGCTCAGCACACCAAAACAACAAACTTTCGCCACAAAAAAGCAAAGCAACCCATTGACAGAGCTCACCTCACAGTCTCTAGGTCTAAAGCGACCATCGTATCAAATTAGAGAATAAAATCTAATTTTCGTGAACATTTACAACGATCCAAGGTTGCTGAGTCTAGAATTCATGCTAAAGTAGACTAATTGATCCCGATTCAACTTGACAGCTTTACGAGAGTTATGTCACTCTCGCTATTTTCAAAGGATAAGGAAGGGCGACGGGCATGTGCAGAATGAGATTCTATCAAAATATCAGTGAAGAGGTTAAAATAAAATCAGCTGGTAAAGTTCCATTCTGAAAAATTATTTAAAACATTTATCGTACACAGATATTGAAGCAAATATTTTACGGTCGCCACTATGAAGGGCGACTCAATTTAAAAATCATGTTTCATATATCTGAAAATATATCCAGATAATAATGAATCTATATCTCAAGCAAATACATTATAGGTATTTAATTTTAGACAATTTCGTACTAAGTGGTTTTGCAATGCGAACAACCTGGAAACATAAATTATTTTTACCCGAAAATTTGTCTTCATTACGGACTCACGATATTAGTCTAGCATAGATTTTACATGAATTAATGAACAAAAGGAAATCAAAACAAACATTGAAAATAATTATAACATAAATTGCAGACGTCTTAAATGCGCTATTATATAATACTCGAATATGAAGGCTATTTATCAATATTATAAACTTTACATTAACGAATAATCCTCAAATTCGATCGTTTCTCATGAACATCTTTTTGCTGGGTATCAATTTTGCAGATAATTATTGGCGTTTAGATTCTCCTTTGGTCATCGAGTCAGACTAAGATTCATGCAAGACAACTAGACATTTACCGTGGGGCAGTTAAAACAAATTATCCCCTGAAAAGTAAGTATTTTCCTATGCTTATAACGATGAATGCCAAAAATAAGAAGACCAAAAATTACCGAAAGTAACATACAGGAATAACAGCGGATACCAGAACGAATTGTGAGAGGGTTGCCCGCACTACGGAGGCGCTCAGAATTTCTCAGCCTTGGTGTGGGACACGACGGCGTCTGACGCAGGGCACGGCGCGTTACATAACGCGTGTCAACGCTACGACTCACCGAAAAGTGTTCAATGAATATCGTAGGATTAAATACCGCGTTATCTTTCTTAAGACTACAGAACACGTAACAACGTTAATGTTTTTCTCCATGAGTTTCGAAAATGAATCACTCAATATTTAGCATGAGCTCAACGAACGATTATGCTATAGCCCCACTTTCGTAACACTCTTCAAATCTAATAGTTTTGTTGAATATTCATTCTTTCATGCCTACGAATAAGCTCGAACACATAAGTAAGGCTTTCTTCAGTCTAGCTGCGATCAGACGGTCGAAGTTGCTACGAAGTCGATTTGCAAATGGAGATTTAATGGAGATTTCGATGCCAAACCAGCCAGCTGGTGCTCGCCTCCTGACAAAAGGCCCAACAATGTAAAGGACTTAACACGTTCCCTACAGATGAATGCTTATAGCTATAAATTGTTCTGTAAAGGGGACCGAATTTGATGTCTGGGACACTGCCGTGTTTTGGAGGTAGACACGCTTTCATCATTTCTGCTCTCTCTCTCTTTACACTCTCATAAATAGTATTTAGTTATTTTGATAGTTAAAATATGATGGTTTTCTGTAACCGTAAATAAAATGAGTGTAAGTGCACAGGCAAACCATTGCGCAACACTGGTTGAGTGGTGCACANTGAGTGGTGCACAGGCAAACCATTGCGCAACACTGGTTGAGTGGTGCACGAGCAAACCATTGCGCAACACTGGTTGAGTGGTGCACCTGAGGCCCCATGCGTAGGGAACGGACTTGGTGGAACTGTTTGTTAATGGAACAAATTCCCGTAAGTTTTTCCAGCGAGCAGTCGTCCAGAATTTAAGTGTTGAAAATGTCGCATGCGATAGTTGGACTCATTGGTCTGCACGGAAAATTCTGCGGCAAACGAAAACTGTTTTTCGGATAAATACAACACACGTTCCCTCGGACTCGTCCCAAAAGACATGCACTCGGAACATGGGTGCAGAATTTGCACTCGAATTAGAGAATTCAAGCTCTCAAACAGCTGCGGGCTGATCGGGTATTTGCAGAAGTCCTCTTTAAAACAAACAACTGAAGCAGCCAATCGGCCTTTGCCGGAAGAAGTATTGGGGAACCAAAATACGGGTAAAATACAGTTACGTCCAGAATTGGGGAACAAAATTTAACCTGAAATTTAAAAAAATAACTCAATTTTTTGTACAATTCATATTGGTTGTAGGTTTAAAGAGTGTATACTCTGTTACAATTTATCAGGCGAATTGAAAATCTTTTTAAAAGTAAATTAGCTGTTTACTTATTCTCATGTATTCAAAATTAAGGAACAAATCGGTTCTACAGAAAAAATAAATAAACGAATGAACATAAAACAGAGGAATTTTGTAATATTTTTGAAGCTTAGGCCCTTACTTTGGATCACGGCAGCGCATCTTCGGCCGTAAGATTATACTAAGTATTATCGTCAGACCACTGTGGTTTTTGCCCATTTATCCTGCAATTTTATCTATAAATCGTCCCCATTCGCAGGATTTCTAGCTATGACATTCTGCCCTAATGTCTTCCGTGAGTTCTTTATGGTATTCAGGTTACGAGCGACGACCAACTCGTAACTCAAGTTTTTGACCACTATGATATAGTCCATAACAGGTTTTGACGTATGACAAGGAACATTATCCTGCATAAACAAAGGAATCTCAGCTTCACAGTGTTGCAACACTGGCACAACACTATATTCAATCCGACACTTTTTTTTTAATGACACTCTTAACTCTTGAATTTAAACGTACAAGAATGTAATACACAATCCTGAAATCATACCAAAGGCCACGGCACTTCCTCAACAGGATTGACAGTTTTATTGGCACAGTTAGACTTAGAACTTTAATGGATTCTTTCCTGCGAACCGCTCTTAATCGTTAATAGGTATATTCAATTTCGATCTCTCCCCAAAAAATAAGTCGCACTTATTCTATTCAGATCAATTGGCGTACTCGACCTAAGAAGGTTATCTTGCTATATCTCGGTTTTCTTCCTGATCAGCTGCCTTTCCGAAGGCGTCTGGCAAAAAGGCTTATTTCATGCAAACATCTCGATGCAGTTTGTTGAGAAACAGATATTTTAATTTAAATTTGCATAAAAACGTGCCCTGCACTGAGGAAATCATCCTCGTGAGCAAGCCGATGAATGAAAAAATCCAAAAATCTTTTCTGACTGTTGTTTTTCTACTGCAGTAAGTCTACCGGTGTCGTTGTAAACTTTCAGTATTCGACTCACAACCCTTTTGGAAGCCCAAAACTTTTTCAGTGCTGTGGTTTTAATTTCAAACTTTTACAATTTCAAATTTAACACTTGCATCTGCTTTAGAACGTTTTGCCCATGCGATATATGCTGCTCTAATGACGAACGACTTTTATTTTCTTCATCCTACCTTTCGTGTGTCAGGAACATGAATAATTTTGGAGTACTACAATTATTTTATTAATGTTCCTTTATTTTGGGTGCTTGAAAATTAGTAAATTGTTCATGTTTTTATACATTATTCCAATTCAACTGAAAAGTCATGACAACGTTAACAATTTTTATACATACATTCAGTGGAAATTATAGAAAAGTTAATCGATTATCTTTATAGGTTTCGAATTTAAAAATATTTTATTCCCTGATTTTGGACGTTGCTATAATTTACAACATAAATAATTCTACAAGGTTTTATGAGGGTATTTTCCGATGAAGTTTTTCCAGGAGGGAAGAATAATAAAATACATTTTTCAAATCCGAAATTTTCGCTCGCTGATCAGTGACCTAACCACATTCTCGCTAGTTTTACAGTTCGTTCTGTGTGCTTAGGTGAATTTCGCTAGTTACGCATCACTTCGCTAGTTACACATTACTTCGCTAGTTACACATTAGTTCGCTAGTTACACATTGCTTCGGAACTCTAGGTTTAAAAAACACACGCGTCAGAAATAAGGCCTGGGAAAGAAATTCAGCGTATCAATTTAATGCAAAATTTTATATTGATAGTTTCTAGATGAAATCCCTTGAATGCTCACGTTTCCTGTAACACTTGATTTTCGGTGGGCTGAGTCAATGTCGGTTGAAACTACAACTAGTAATCCTGCCTTTTTTCGTGAACTGGGAAAAGAACATTGCACAAACAAATCTCGTCATTAGTTTCCAGAATTGAAACGCGGAAATACTTTATACCAGCAAAAGCTCTGCAGCTTGACGGAGACGAGCGGAAATCATATCCCATGCAGTAAAAAAGTTTACAGGAAATAAAATTACAACATTTTACGACGCATAAAGTCCTGCCTGCGCCCGACACGATCGTTTTTACGCGGCAAAATTTAGACACAAAACAAGTCGCGATCGACTCTCCGCTTCTAGGCTGCAGCTTCCATTCTCTAATGCGCGAAGAGATTTGCGTTTTACGTCAAAAAAAACGCTGCTCGAGGAGCGTTTTTCGTCGTAAGGCGGCCTCGCGAACGCAGATTGCCGACTGGCGCATTAGTGAATTCGTTGAATTTGCATTTGAACGCATCCATGAAGTGGACAGTCGACGACGCAGTTTTGACATTTTTTGCGTCTGAATTATGAGCTGTAAAAAGGGACACTCGATCTACAATAACTGTAACGTCGAAAGGATGATACACCTATTCTAGTAGATATAACGATAAAATATGAAAAGATTATGTTAATTGTTGCTATGAATGATAATTAAATATTCTTTAGCCGTAGCGATGAATACGAATTTACTTCTCCGAATCCAGTTTCCGCATTAATAAAAGAAACAACAGCAGCTCACCTGCTTGTTTACACTTGAAATAAGAGCAGAAGAACACAATTATATCTAACTCAGGGACAGGCGAAAGGCCTCAACCAACAGCCACTTGAGGAACACATGCTAGATCTCTGCAAAATAATAAATGCTCCAAAGGAAATGTAAAACTGAGTGTTGCTTACACAATATAATTTTAGTATCTTGATTTCTATGGACTTTGCATCAGAAATATAATTCATAAGAATTAGGTAATGCTTACCGAGTAGGAATTGCTTACTGTGCATAATTTTAGTATCGTAATTTTTAGGGACTTTAAGTAAAAAATATAGTGCATGAAAATTATTGAGCACGAAAGACAAATTTTGGTCAAATTGTAAATTGCCAAGAAAATTCACGCCCTTTGACAGCTCGATTACATATATGTGGGACCAGTGTCAAATCAAGCGTACGAGTATTTCTAAAATGTGCTTGGAGCCAGAGCACTATGACTGTTACTTTCGTTGTATGTGGGGTGTGTGTAACGTAATTTTAAAGTGCATCATAAATTTCTCGTAAAAATCTTCACTTCGCAGAATATAACACTAAAACATTGCATCGATGCTGATATATACCAAATGCATTTCAAAGAAATTCTCACCTCAATAATTCGAAAAGAAAATAATATTTTTTGATGAAAACTCTGTTTTTGAAAAAAACATCGGAGACAATCAAGCGAAAAAATTCTTTTCTCACTGGAATTCATTATGAAAAAATCCCACCCTCATACCACGGTTACAGGCTCAGAATTCGTAAAGTAGAATACACCAAGAGTGAACTCGAGTATCACAAAAATTGTACGGCGGTGCGGACTAATGGGAGACGGCAACTCGATCCATTTGTTGACTGGACGCCTCCCAGCCGTGAGTCCTCCATGGCAACACGTCACACTCGCAACAAAAGGAGGCTCAAATCGATGGTTCCTTTTGTGTTCCTCCCCAGGTCTATTGATAAGAGGTGAGTACCTGTGACGCAACAAGTCATTACACACCCGTGTCCGTGAAAACCTTAGGTAAAATTAAAATGAACAGTTCCACAAACAGCGAAGATAATAGTGCAAATTTGTTCCAGGTCTTAAATAGAAATCGAGTGCTAGTTAGCAGTTCGAGATGTGGAGTACCATTGCATGAAAACGCTAGTTTCAAATATTATTTTGCACTCGCCGTATGAGAATTTCAACACTAAACAGGATCTGTTCCTCGACGAATGACGCCCTGAGTTTAAATTCTTTTGTATAGAGGAAACTCAACCCTAAACTATTTTTGGTACATCCTATCGAGCCTGATTTTGAAAGCAAGGAAATTTTGGAACATGTCGAACCTCATCCAGACATACCATTCCATGATACTAGACGGCAAACTATGCCAACACTCAGCAACAATAAGGTAGATATGATGGACATAATAACATGGACAAGATTGAGTTAATCATTAGAAGTCACAATTCAGGAATAATAAAAACTGTGGAACTAATTTAAGATCGCAGTGCAGATCAGGTTTTCTCTTTCAAAATCATTATTACGATAAAATAATACGATAATGCACGATTATATGATCAGTGTTACTACAAAAAGTATTTCAAATAAGTTTGAGCGACAAGCATCGCTGAAGCATTACCCTGATGCACTCAAGACTTGTTCCATCATTTCACTCACAATGATATCAATACACGTTACAAACATATTTCGATCGACAACTCATTGACTGGACACCTGTTCTGCTCTGAGCAAATTTGGCTATTCAGCAAATTCTTCACACAAAATTTCTTGAACATAGTTGAAAAATTCTACTTTTTAATTCAGTCACATAATCTTCTACATTTAAGGTGAGTCATCTCAAGGAAATGTTCTCAGCCTCTCTCTGCTGTGTTGAATGACAGCGTCAGGTTCCGAGCAAAATTCGTCAATCCTCAGATGAGTGGATTTCGCTAAATTTAACTGCATTTCAACTTTGCTAAATCATCAGACGAGCGAAGTCGGCTAAATTTAACTGCATTTCAACTTTGCTAAATCATCAGACGAGCGGAGTTGGCTAAATTTAACTGCAGTTCAAAAACTGACAAAGGCCCACAGAAAATAAACTATCGTGAGTGATGGAACACCCCCCTCACAAGTTGGTCCGAGGAGATGCAGTAAAGATAAGGCGCTCAGTGGGAAGGAAAAAAACCCACATCATACACAAACTTCTTAGTGCCGTTGAGAGTCATTATGGCTATGATTTTAAAGTCTTCATACAGATAGTTAAATACTGAATATAAAGTCAAACACGTGATAGAATAACATATTCTTCACCTGAATGAGCGAATCGCATCATAGTCAAAAGAATTTGTCTATTTGAGAAGTCATTTTGAATTTTGAAGATATTTTTTCTATCCGTTAACTGCTGATAATTGTTTGAAACTCAAAATATTGCCAAGCGAAAATTGTGAGTCAAAAGTCCGCTCTATCTTGGCGGTAGTAAACCATTTTTATGCATTGTTGCTGTAAATCACGGGTCCGTTGTATGCGAATGCACCTAAAAATGCACCATTCGAAGAAAAAATTAAATAAAATGATGTTTACATTTTTCCAATACGAAGAAATAAGAATGAAGATTTAAGCAAGATTGAACTCCAACACACAGCTAGTGCCTAACATAACAGTTGGTCTTAAAAATCAATGAAAAAGCCTTTGGTCCATTGATGAAATAATTTATTGGTTTCTTCGGAAGGAACTGCTCCACCAGCAGCATTGATGGCATTCCACAGATCATTTTTAGAATAATATTGCCTTCCAGCGACGTACACCTTCCTCTTACTCAAACGTGCTGGAATTAATAAAGGTTCTTTGGGATGCTCCAGAGGTGCTCTATCGGATTTAAATCCGGAGAACAAGGCGTCCACTCCATAGCCTAGTCATGCTTAATAAAGCCATCATTCAAATCGCTGGTTCTAAGCCTCGCTGTATGAGATGAAGCATTATCTAAGAAGAAAACAAATATTTCGAGAGTAGCTCTACAGTTGACATTAGCTCGCCATCTCTCAATTCATTCATCCGTAAAGAGAACATGTTTAAACGGCCGCTTTGTGTACGACTGCGTACACTGAAGCAGTTCCTTCTTGCGCATAGCCTTCAAAGGAGGTCGTAGCTCGGCTTAGCTCCACTCAACGAGCCCGTTGAGAATGCGGCATCTTGAGGTTCCAGGCACACCTGAAGCACTAGTACCCCCGAACACTTCCTCATTAATTTGCAGACGAACTTCTCCCCGAATTTTCAAATTCTCACTCCTGTCTGGTAGACTATTGCCTCATATCGAGTGTAGTCGTGATTGATTTTGCTATACGATGGTCTCAGCCCCTCATTTTAGCAATATCCAAGGCAGATTGCTTCTTGTGGAGCTCTTGGGTGATTATTGACTTCTCAACTGCTGTTACCGCTCTTTTACGGTCCGTTTTGCCCATAAAATGGAACAGCGACAACTGCAACGATGCACCAAAATGGCCGCCCTTTGTTCACTACAACGCGGATCGAGTCAAAATTGTAGCACAGCGCACGAAACAATGTTTCCATGCGCAGTATGAAATTTCGAAGGCTTTCATAGAAAATCACATGGATTGTTGTCATAAAACTCATTTACATAGAGCTTTGGAACGTTGCGTACACATAAATTGTGTTGAATTTGTTACGAGCAGCAAAGCACTTACGAGGTTGCTCCTAATGGTACAGAGTGTCCAAGATTAGATATCATTTGTGAGTTTGCCTTGTTTACTGAAGAAGCTTCACCTCTATTGTGATATCATTTCCATTGACGGTCTGTCGGCAGTAAATATTAAGCGTGCTGTTTTCAGCAAAGCCTGGTTCTCAACAGGAAGGTTTGGTACGATCCTTCCCAGCATTTGCTCGAGTGCCGCGAATTCAACCCGCCCCTCCGAGTACAGTAAACCTCGAGCAGAACTCAAGCACAAAATTTCTTTGAAAAGACGCAGATGGCTTCAGATGCACGACTCTAATGAAGTGCCGCAGTGATCCCTCTGAGTGATAGTTGCCTTGACGATCTAAAGTGTTTATATCTAACTATTTGGCACGTCGCATGAAGGCCAACTTTTTGCACATCACTTACCAAATGTAATTTGCTTTCGTATGGCATTTCATGGGCTCGTTCTTGTAATTCCGCCCAAAATTTCGTTTGCACGTTTTCAAGTCACTGATATATTGAAATATTGACTCTCCATTCTCAGGCTACAAAAAATCGCACCCCTTCTCTGGCAGACGCATGCACTTCAGCTAGCGTAAATCGGTAAGAGTTTCGCAAGATTCCTCTGCCCCTCAGATCGCCTCATTCTCGCGCCTTCTGCACAGGCCTTCGCCGCTTGTGCCCTTCATGTCCGACAGCAAAGTGAGTTGCTCTTCTGATCAGTTGGATTTACGGAAGCTTATCTCACCCCAGCCTCTATTGCCTGGTCGCGGGGCATAGCGCGATAGCTGAGGGGAGCAAAGCAGCTCTCTCCGACGGGTGGCTGCTGGATTTTCAAGGAGTCGTAGAGTCCACATTGACCTCAGCACTCCCGTGTTCCGTCGCCTGGTGTAAAGAATTTAAAAATCGAATCGGTTGTTGCTTAATGGGAATTGTTGGAATACAGCTTTCTTCCGTTCTTTTCCATTTCTTTCGTTGTTTTTTCCTTTCATTTCTTTTATTGTCGGTAGATTTTTTGTTCCTTAAGATCTATGTACCTTTCGTTCCTTTTCTTCCATTCCGTCTCTTTCGTTGTGGGTAGACTTTTCGTTCATTTCGGTGCTTGTTTCTTTCATTACGTTTCGAAAAGACTTTCCGTGCTTCAAATCTTCATCCCAGACCACAGCGAGCTCCCCCCGGCCGATCCCGCGTCCGCACTCGGCCGATCCCGCGTCCGCACTCTGCCGATCCCGCGTCCGCACTCTG
>VOMN01050408.1:0-11463 GCA_014899125.1 Orchestia grillus | reverse complement strand
CTGAAGCGCTGCTTTCACTACCACTACAACTACAACTTGGTGTCGATAACGAAGTTCTTTCACAAATACGGTCAATAGAATGTGTGAAATCCTCTCCTTTAGGGATGTCTTGGAGAATTTTCGTCACCAGCCCACCACGAGGCGAGGCTGTGCTCGGAAATTTTAATTAGCACGTTTTTTGAAGTCTCGGTCACAGAGGTGCGCTGCTCAGGCAATTTTGAGTAACCTCGGATCCGTGTTCGTGTACTTCAGCGGAACCGCCAACAACCTTTCTCTTTATCTCCTCCAATTTAATGTTGGAGAAACTTCTGATATTTCAGCAAGACTCGGATTTTTATTCATATTTTTCATTTTGCTTTACTTCTTGGATAATTTCACCGCTTTAACATCGCGATAGGAGCGAGCTGTAGTGCTAAAACTGACATCGTACCATTAGACCCGAGCTTCTTGAATTTTACCGGAATAGCACTGCACAGAGTTTAACGTCCCGTTTACCTGCGAGAATGTACCACAGGGGGCACAGAATGCCCAATAGGTTACTCGAGCAGGTCTGTAGTATTCAGCCAAGAGTGGTGTCCCCAGGGGGGCACTGTTGGGTTACCGCGGCATTTCAGGCCGTACAGGTTTCTACCTTTCGTGCCAACTTTACGTCTTTGATTTGCCGTGCCTTATTCGGGTCTGTAACTTTTCCCGCTCTGCCTTCTTAGATTAGTTTTCAATCTCCGGGAATTGTGTAGGTTCACGCTTGTTTAGATTCTCCATTCCCTTTAGTTAATGCTCAATGGCTCCTTCTTCTCGAGCTACCGAGGTCATCTTTGGTGTGGCTAGGGAGACTTGAACAAATTTTATTAACGAAGTATTTCAGCACTTGCCAAGCAACTTTTAGCACGTTATTTTGTGAAGATACTGACGTATTAAACCCATTATTCGTGTGTTCTCAAACCTACATTCCTTGATTTTTCAGATTAAGTACTATATTTTACTTTACTAAAAAAGTAGGTTTTAAACTTCGGTGAATTTTAATTGTCTCTTGTAACTAAACCTCGGATTTACTTGCTTTTGCCTTGAACGCTCTAATTCCCGTCCCACAATGGATTACTATCACCCCTTGATGGACAACGTCATCACGTTCATATGTCAGTTCGTGTACGCGCACTCCGCATCAGTTGAATCGAAACTCAAACAAGAAGTCGCGGACCATTACAAAAATTTCCTCGCTTACTTGAAAGATCAAGACCAATACGTAAACATTCTCTCAGAAAGTGGCTGGGCGAAAGCAAATCTGTTGAGCATGCAACTCGAGTATTGGACCGATCAGCTGCTTCAGAGCAGGAGGAAACGGTACGTCGACATGAAAATGACGAAAATCATTTGCACACGTATATCGCAAACGTTCTTCAGAATGCGATACAAGCTAGTCCCTTGCAAGGATCCCATCGTGTTGGATAATCGCTTCATCGAAAAGGAAATGCCGAGCCTGTGCCTGAGGATGCGTCTGTGCCTCATGCGCTTCTACGTGCACGGTATCGATTTGTGTCGCAATCGAAGCAGATTCTCCGATATCTTCTGGTTTGACTTCACAGAAGCGAGAAGTAACTCGGCTTACAAGCACCTGTTGAAAATCACGCAGCAATTGCGAAGACAGGTGTATCGCCGGGGTCAACCTGCTCACCCCGCGTTCTCCGCAACTCGTCATCGCAGGACAAAAAACTAAGCATTTCTTCAAGAATATCCCACCGGCCCGAGGTGTAAATAAATTAGCTGTTCAAATTTGCATTGTAACTTTTTTAAAGATTGACATAAAGAAACGGTCCAACTTGCTCTGAATATTCTCAACTTATGTACACCAGATCAGAGATGACCCTGCAATAGCCAGTTCAGAACCTCCTTCTTTAGTACGGTACTCCTGGGGAGATCAGCGCTTCAAGAAGTTTTGCAACTACCACAACAGCATCAATAACTTTCAAGTAAGTTTGTTACGGACAGCGCGTTTTGTCAGTAGAATTTTCCCCTTTTACCTTCCCAGGATCGTTCATTTTACCAACTACGCGTCAGGCCAAAGTTTCAAAACTTCGTCTCATAACTCGAGGACTCGGAAAACATCCATAGCTTCTTGAACTATCCTCAATAACTGTCTGCGATTACGTAAAGAGCTTCGTTCCGCTTCAGGAGCATCTGTATTTAATCTTCCTCGGAGTGGTACTAGTCTGCGTGTCACTAATATGGAATAAAGTTCTGTTCTTGCACATTGTGCGATAAAGCAGTGCGCCTGCTCTGCTCCGTGAACGTTTCGCCCTGTGAGGGGCAACAGTGTTGTGAAGGAAATGTCAGAGCTGTGGACGCAGACACGGTGTGCCGGTTATGGAGGACAGGACATGGGTACTTGGAAAAGAAATTCAGGTATTAACAATATTTTTGTTGAATGTTGTTTGGGTGCCAAACGAATAGTCATTTGAAACCTCGACTAACAATTATGATCTTATTGAATTTTACTACTGCAATTCCAAATTCGTACCCAATTTGTAAAGAGGAAAAAATAGGCTTGTAAAGCTTCTTGTGCCTACTGGGTCGTCCAATGCCGTTTTAACCCCTTACATTAGTGGTGACATGCATATTTTGCAACGTTAGATTACAATTCCTAAACGTTTACAAATAACTATAAAAAAATGATATTCTATATTTCTACCCTTTCCTCTGTATTCTATGGTAGTATGATTTCGTTCAGATCCTCTTCGGAACTTCTTGCAGTTGTACTCCTTAATACATCAGACATCGGTCTTGGTCTGTTTCACTCTGTTGTAGGTGTACATCGTGATCCTACAGACCTACTGGTATCATTTTTCACTGCTAGGAAAACTGACGCACAACGAAGGTAACAGAATTTTTTAATTTTGCTAGATCGAGATGTTCATGTCATACCATGATCCTAGATAGGAACTAGACTTGTATAGTTGGCAACTATACCAAGCAGCTTTGCATCGTACAGAATCGATTAGCCTAGCTCGCTACCTTGCCTGTATAACTCAATTGGCCAAAGACCTACACTTCCGACCGTGTCTTCAGACTCCGTTCAATCAAACCCGTTCGACGGCTTGACCTGAAAAATCTCTCGCACGTCTTAACATTGAAACGTGTTCGCATTTGTATAATTATGGGATTTATTACAGTAAAGCGAGTGGGTTAGAATTTTCTTGAATATAATTTTGACGTTCACAAGCGTCCCATTTTTGGGGTGCAGGAGGGTCCTGGGCTAATGCGACTCTTGTGGAATCATCGTTATTACTAGTTTTTCATTGAAAGCGTGTTATAACTTACATCTACTGCTTTCAATGTAAACTATAGCAATGTAAACTATGTGCCCCTTAGTGCTGTAGTATATAGATTTTTGTTGACCACGTATATTGAAAAATGCAGTTTCGATATTAACTTTAGGGGGAAGGCTCAGATAAAGTTGATAAGCGTCACCCTTTTATCGAAATACGAATGATACATTCTTGTGAACTAATATTTTACCCGTAACGACGATTCTCCGTATTTCGGTATGGCGTGCATGTATGCAGCCCCTTGGGCGGACGAGTCGTGTGCCCTAAAACTTTGAATAAAAGCTGCAATGATTGTAAGGTTCTAGCGTACTTGAGTACGGTAACCGTACTCACGCAAGGTGGCAAGAACTTGGTTCCAGAACTTCCTGTTGTTGCTCGTCAGAATGCTCCAATGAAAGCCGTTTACGTTAAGTATTCATACTTGCACACTGTAAACTTAGTTGCACAAAAAAGTAAAAATATTTCGAATTGAAAATAACGAAGTAACGCATGAAACATTCGGATGCAAAATAGAATTCTTCGTAATAGATCTATGATTGAATTTTGAGTGCAACGATATTTAGTTTTTAACATACGAACAGAACAACGCTTTATTAAGACTTAACATTTTTTTTTCAGGTAATGCTTGTCAAAATGTCTCGGCTGCTACGGTCACATTTCGGAGTAAGTATGTTAAAGGTTACGACGGCAGTAGCGAGATACATTACTGAGAGCCGGGAATTTCGGTGATGAAGTGCAGTTTCCGTGGATTTTTCCGGGTCACGGCCTAATTCATTTAACATTTCCTACCCGGAATTGGCATGAAAATGCCACTGGCGCGCGTACGCAGGTATGTGTTACAGGATTGAAAGGGAAATGAAATATCGACGTTCTTCTACCTCCCCACGTTAGAGGCGTAAGGTCTGCACTCGCTTGTAAGATCCCTACCCCCTTTCCATCAGCCAAGAATAAAATATTATTGTCGCTCGTATTTTATTATGTGAATCTTGCAACTCCTTATTTCGCTCCTTGTAGTTTCAATATTAAATTTGTCGCGATAATTAAAACTACCATTAAAGACTTATGGACCTGAATTATTTATTGTTGACTCTTCGTTGAATTTTATAAAACTGTGCAAGAACTTGCATATATACTTGTGTTTGTGAATATTTTACAGCACAGTCCGGTCGGGACCTTTGGCAATATTTATCATATTAACATTCGATCGCTAAAATCGAATCTCGTCACAATCTTCTACAAACTAGGGAATCGTTTACTGCTAACTATCATTATCATTGTTACTTTTAGCATCCCTGGCATCGTTAGAAGATGTGCATTTTAAACTTTTTAAATATTTTAAGACATACCGTAACTTGAATATATCCAATTTTGAGCAACATAAGCGTCCTGCTTGCGTTGAAAATACGAAGAAATTTCAATGTCCTCGCGATCTCGGTGATCTTAGAAAGCCCCTCTCTGCTAGCGAGGAATATTAGACTGGGAAGTTCGCAGCTCGAGAGGCGGTGGTCGGGGGAAATGTAGTTTGTGACAAGTTCTGCTGGCACTGAGCCGTGTGCGCAGATAAGAATATTTTGTGCGTTGCTCGAAATTGAATATAAAAGTTTAAGGTAACATTGTTTCAGTTTCCTCCGATAGATGTAAAAGCATTTAAATGTTCATGTAGAGTGAACGATGGTAGTACTTCACCCTTCATGCACTAGGAACAAGCATAAAATGGTTCGAAAAATGATACAAGCCCTTTAAAATATTAACAAATTTATTTTGATATGGAATATTACCACCTTGAGCAGTAATTTCATGTTGAATTCTACGAGGTATGGGCTTGAACAAAGTTTGAATAGTTTCCAAACAGTCGGCAATTCTTGCAGTCATTATGGTGTAGGATATAGACTCCTTACTTCATATCCTGAAATGCAACCTATCTGAATACCGTTAGGATCTGTTGACTGTGTTGGCCACTTAGTATGTTGCACTTCGTTGAAGTGTTCCTCGTGCCATTTGGTAACGACTTCGGCTGTGCGATTTGGTAGATTGGCGTCCTGAAAGATAGCGTTCTCCTCCAGAGACGTTCAGCAACCATAGAACGTACTTGATGGAGCATTTGACTTCTAATTTTGCTGCGAACTGATACAAACGGGCCGACGGATTTCAGACATAGCCCCCAAAAAAATCAAATCCTCTCCCATAAAGTAATAGCGAGGCAAATGCCTCATTAAGATATCGACGTATATGCTGGGCCGATGATAAGATAAGGCTCGTAAGACATTCTCTCGTTGCTCCAGAGACCAATTCTAAGTTTTCCCACAACTCCGAAGGCTTTACGACGTTTACTTTCGAAAGTAGGTTGTCGGATAACAGCCCCCGGTGAAATGCGGCTTTCCGTAGCTCTCGACGAGCAGTTTCGCTGAAACTTTCGTGCGTCGAGCATAAAGCTCTCGTCATTTTAGTCCCTGAATTTTTGCAATCCTTTCTATTAATTCGTGGAATGGTTCGACAACCCCCATATGAGTTTGTTTCCGTATAGAGTTCACTTTCGACCAGGTAGGAATTCCTTCTCGCAAACGCTCTCTACTTTCGTGACAGTACTTCTCGAAACTCCTAACGTTTCGTCTGTTTTCGATACGCTTGTGCCTGCAATACAAGCGCCAACAATTCGACCTCTCTGCGCAAGTCCGATTTGTCATGAATGAAATGAATATTCCTGTCTTTGTGATGAATATTCCTCTTTTTCTGATTCCTGCTGAGAAACGGTAATTTTGGCGAAGCCTGTGAACGAATATATACGTAAATTAGCAATCAAATAACGAATGTACAAGCTTATGACAATTTCGTAGATGTGTTATGTTGCCATGGTGCTAGAGGGTTCCTGTATATCCCCTTTCAAATCGTGTAAGTTACGGAATAATAAGTACTATTGGTATATATGTCTTCTTCCAAAAATTCTATTGTTAGTTCCCACAGGAACTCCTTACACATGCTTGAGTTGCCTAAAATGCTGCACCGACCCATTTTTTCACTATGAAACTAAATCAGGCATAAGTAAAGTTCCTCTCGAATGCATTCTCTCGATTCACCTTCAAACTGTACAAGATGTCCCCTAACGAACAACTCGCTTCTATAGTTTGTCTATAGAATACGAATGTCGACGAAATGCTTGAATATTTGCAGCGGTCTCACGGTCGCGCCCATTTTGTTCGTCTTTCGAAAAAACTTCGAGCGAAATTGTGACCCAAGCGAACACTCGACTCCTCATCAAAATGTTGGTAGAAAATGTGTAACCCTGGATCCCGGAAATCTTTGGAAGCAATTAAGTTTTCAGTGAAGACTGAGTGCCATCGCACACATCGAAATTGACCAAGCGATAGAACAAGGATGCACATCGAACATAAAGCCATCATTGTACAAGGCTGGAAGTGTTTTGGGAACAAATTGTGACAAAGTTCATGATTATTACAGAGGGACCTGACCTGAGCTTCTCGTTCCTGAGACGAAAACCAAAGTCTCATTTATGTACTAAAAGTTGACGTGTGTGGTTAGTTCGTTTGATGTGGTCTAAATTTTGCCGTAAGTCGAGATTAAAGCTTAGCTTAACCTACTGCCGTACCTCTCATCGCAATTTTCTCTTGACGACATGGACGGCTGAAGATGTCTGTTAATGCACTCCACGCAATGAAGCATCTGGTCACAGCGGGTGTAGCTGTGGTAACTTGTATACCTCCTACGGTGATGGTTTTAGGACTAGGCTAATGTTGAATTTACTGGATAAGCTAGAGAACTAGCGCTGCTGCCAGGTGTTTAAAATTAGCGCCTCTGAACCAGCAGAAACTTGCGATATCTGCATAAACGCGGGGAAGGACGGCTCACGATGGTACCAAATGAAATAACTTGATACTCGGTCATGATGGGCTAAGTTTACTAGTTTTAAATGTTTTAGGGGCTAGGTATCGCACACTACTTGCCTCCCTAAGAGCGACGGAATCTAACTTTATGAAAATTTTCATGAAGCTCTGAGAATGGTCTTCTTTACCTCATCAGAAATGTAAACATTTGTAAAAATTTACTTACCACAAGTAATTTACATCAGATACAGGTTTATAATCAAATGAGGAATGACTCAGAACCGGGATCAGGATATATACCACATGTGGGCCCGAATAAGCTACAGAGCTTCTAGGGCAACCTATATAGAAATGAGGGCTAAATTTTCTCGATCAACTTTCTAAATCAATTAAAATATATACTTTTGATACTTTGAACATAATAAATTCTAGTGCATTAGCAAAGGTCTACGCACCACAGCACTGAATCACGAAGCAAACTACCACCAAACGACAAATTTTCCTGGAAATGAAATTAATCGCATTTTTCCGCTCCTTAGAAAGACGTCCGCAAGCATCTCAAATCTTCGTACAAACTTCACACGCGCTGTGACCGAATTTTCTTTTCAGGTCGGGTACGAAAGCCGCAGTAAGTACGATGGTCACAATACCCTCAATGATGACCGCATGATCGTTAATGGTAGACTGTCTTAGAAAGAAGCTGTTGCGGTCCGTCCTAGCATAAACTTATTGAGAAGAATTACCGACGAACTTGTTCGCTTGCGAAATACGCTTGGTTTCAAATCCAAAGCAACAATTAGGAAATCTTAATGATAGGAATAGTTTTCGAAGTATTTCAATTTTGCGCCAGTGTTACATTAGTGCTTTCAAGCCCCTTTCTACTTGCCATTCGTAAAGCAACACGGTCTGATGAAATGCCCTCATACGCAGGGGTTGCTTCGTAAAAAGTAGTCGTGAGTTGTTGAAAAATGACAAGTCTCACTAATGTTAAACGATGTGCCCGTAAACATGAACATCCCGTAAGTATTTTAACACTTCGACCGAAATTTACGTATTCAACCTAATTTGTCAATTTTTAATTTTATACCTTCGGACAGATCCTTGTGAATTGAAACTTAATTCTCAATTGTTCATACCAAGTTCACGACGATAGCACTCAACAATCGTCTCGTACAGGTTGATGCCTCCTGACGAAATGGTCGCGCTAAAAGTGTACATAGTAAATAGAATCTTCTCCGAACGATTAGCACGATAAGCTCTTAGCGGCATCGGAACCCTAAACGTCAACACACGGCAATGTGCATTTCGAATATGAAAACAAAAAAAGCTCTTTAATTACAATGACAATTAATCTGATATTTCGGAAATTATGTCATGGATGATTCACAGCCCAATAATTGTTGAGCATTCTTAGATCGAATTACTGAAATTAATTCAGCTGAAGTAAGCTCTGAAATTAACTACTGAGTTCGTTGCGGCTGCTCGAACATCAGCCCTCAACATTTTTTAAAACCTTTTCGGACGTATAATTCTTACTTGAAAAATGTTTGATGAATATTCCAGCTAGTGCTGGAAATTTAAAGAACTCTTTGGCAAATACGGCATCTTACTCGAGACTTTCTACCCAAAAGATGAGCCTCGGAACCTATCAAGCACTCACCTAAGGGGAATGCATCTCAATATGTCCCCCTCGCGAGTAGATTTATCATGTGGAATATATCGTATTCTTATGTGATCCATCATATGCGTGACGCACACTGAATTCTAGCTCATCACTGTGCAAGGAAGCATTGTGTACGGTAACGAATTAACGTTGACTCCGATTCTCCACGCAGGTAAAATTGCATGCCGACAAATATCTCTACTGTGAATTTAAAAATGAAGGATCTTAGTTTCACAAATTCGGTTACTCTATTAATTTTTTTCTAATCAGGACTATCTTATTCGATTGATGAACACGAGTTTGAAGAAAACTGGAAAATTCGTATTTATACATGATAGTGCTTTGGTTACATTAGGTTAGGTTAGATGATCGCGTGTACCATATATGACCCACTTCGGAGTCAACGTGTTAAAACAGAGCTCATCGTTCTTGTTCAGAGACCCGACCTACGCTTTATTGTACGATTCTGAAGTAGAAACCGGGATGACTATCAAAACTACAAAAAGTTGACAATGCTTGCGGATTGCATTGCTTGAAGTTATTTTATAGGTTATGCTGCCTACGACAGCTACGGTGAAGTTTATACACAAGCTTTGACTACTCATATACTTATTCCTTTCACTGTTTTCCTGACGGGCTAGAAGGATGGAGATGTCAGTTAATATAACTTATAAACAATGATCAATCAAATCCCGGGTACTGAAGTAGTCTCTCTTGAACTGGCGATTTTTTATAACTCCGCGGAGTTTCAATTTGTACAGAAAGAAAAATGGCGCTTCTGAACTAGCAAAAAGCCTCTAATTTTCCCATAAATTCCTAAAAATAAGAAAAAGCTTGAACTTGCGATGAATCTAAATATAACGCAATTTGAATGGTACACATGAAAGTAGAATCAGGCTTATTTTACATATCGTACAGCCTGGGTACCCCAATTAATATGTATCTCACGGCGACGAAATATGACAGCACGGTAATTCGCGCGTAACTGTGAGAACGGTGATCAAAAATGTTGTCACTAATTGCACCCAAGTTTTGTGATTTACTTGAGGGCTAAGGAGCTGCTATTGCAACTTCAAGAAAATAAGTTCATCAACGTAAAATGTTTTTATTCAGTGCTACCACTAGACGAATCTTTCTGAAAATTTTCAGAAAATACGAAGTATGCGGCTATCGTATGCCAACGGTAGAATTTTGCGACAATTTATTTTCGCTTATTACAACGTGTACTTATCGTTACAACTTACGAATGTTATCTACCTGAAATACACTTATAAAGATTGTGTCTATCGGAAAAAAACACAAGAATCCAACCAGCATCTTTATTGTTTACATAACATTCTTTCTGAGGACACTGATTAATATATTTTATAACAGTTTGGTGCTCGATAGCTTAATTAGAATTAATGATGAGCCATATGAAGAGCTGCTACTAAAATACATGTCATTTCATTAAAACTGTTCTGAATAAACTCATTTGGTAGTTAAGTGCGAAAGTTCATCTAGAAAAATCTGATGTCTGAGTTTGTTTTTGCAAGTAAAAACGAAAATCCGATTACAACGCTAAGAATTCCTCGTCTCAAGGCTTGTCAAGAAAATTGAGTAAATTGGACTTCTAGAGCACCCTTCGGCGAGGAAACTAACTCTTCATCAGGGACCACCGCAGCGGCAGCCATAATCCTGGTCGCCCGTTATTGACAGTAAAACAACGGTCAGTATTTAGTTAAAACAACGCTCCTCAAAATCACGTTTCAACGAAGTGTAACGAAAACTCATACATACTTCATCACCGGTCGGGACAATTTTTAATAATTGATCATTAAATTATGTCCGTATTATTACTATTAAAGATCACGGGGCACAAGTGCTAGGCCCTGAAGCCGCGTTTGAACTTACGAAACTAATTTCAGACAAAAAATTGAAAAGTGAAGAAGGAAAGAAGGCCAATCAAATAAGTGGGTGTCAGAGTGAAGGTTTTCGGAAATGACGCTCATCGATCGTTACTTCGAACGGCATAACGGGGGAAAGAAGCAATCACAGAGCTAGGTTTACCCGAAGCCGTCACAGAGCTAGGTTTACCCGAAGCCATCACAGAACTAGGTTTACCCGAAGCCATCACAGAGCTAGGTTTACCCGAAGCCATCACAGAGCAACGTCTACCCGAAGCAATCACAGAGCTAGGTTTACCCGAAGCAATCACAGAGCAACGTTTACCCGAAGCAATCACAGAGCAAGGTTTACCCGAAGCAATCACAGAGCTAGGTTTACCCGAAGCAATCACAGAACTAGGTTTACCCGAAGCCATCACAGAGCTAGGTTTACCCGAAGCAATCACAGAGCTAGGTTTACCCGAAGCAATGTAAATCTCAGAAAAATACATAGTCACTTCAAACGCTAGCTAGGGCAAGTATTATATTCGACGAAAAGTTTCTCAAAAGAAGTTTGGCAACCATCACCATCCAAATAGAAAAAAATTTTAACGTTTGAATTTGAGTCAGCCAAATATAGGGATTTTCATCATACGCTACGTCGAGCGGTAACCGTTCTCTGTCCGGTCCCCACAACCCTCCGTCCAGTCCCCCTAACCCTCCGTCCGGTCCCCACAACCCTCCGTCCAGTCGCCACAACCCTCCGTCCAGTC
>VOMN01050402.1:0-13421 GCA_014899125.1 Orchestia grillus | reverse complement strand
GGTTGGACGACGACGTTTAAATATATTTGCGCGGCCTCGGCATTTGAAGTAAAGTGGTGTGATTATCAGTTGAAAATTTGTGTGATGTTGAGTTGAAAAGTGGGGCACTCATTAATCGAAATTGGGTGTCAACGAGGTATGATAACTTTAATTATTTAATGAGAATGGAGGCTTGCGTGCGTCCGAGTATTTTAATTTACGATTACCGAATGTCTAGTTTGAATATTTTAATTGTGTGATGCTCTTTCATTCACCGTTGAGATTCGTTTTAATTGCAGTTTTTGCCATATTCGAATGTTGACAAGATGCGCGATGTTTCTATTTTTTATACGTACTCCGTTGATCAGAACATTTCGTCCTTAACCTGTGTCTGTGTTCTTCGTGGATTTTTGCAGATTTGATTTCCAGTGACATCATTACAATAGTGAATGTGTTCAAATTTCAACTGTGTGTTTCTTTTGTCCCATTATTCTGTACGTTAATGGGTGCATTCGTATAAAATTAGACGTTTATTCTATATTTGTAGACATGTTCGTAGCATTTTATATTCTGGATTAACTATACCCAATGCTTGTGAGACGGTATGTGAGACATTGTGCACAATCCAAACGTAGCCAGGAGGTACTGACGGCAAGCACCGACCAAGGAGGGTAATTTCTTCCTTAGAGCAGGCTCATGCGAGGTTAATTAAGCAGCCTCGAGTGTAGAAGACAGGCGCCGCAACGTAATGCATCTCTAGCTCCGGTTAGCGAGGGAAAATTCCAGGTATGTAGGCAATGCAGGAGACGTTTGTAACAAGCAATGGCCACATGCTCAAGTGTACGCCTTGGGAACACGTTACGACGATGGGACGCAAAATGCTCAGCATCACTGCAGAGACTTGTGGTAAATGGTGCAGTTTTGAGAAAGCAGTCAGTGTGAGAGGGCAGAGCTAGAGGTCGGATAGCGATTGGACGCAGGGCGTCAGGTTAGATGATAATAGAACCAAGAACGGGAACCTGCCTGAAGATAGAACTTGCTCGAACTGCGAGCTGCGATATAATAGTTAATTTCTATTAAAATACTGCGATAGCCCACCTGGAGTAGCTCGTATGAGTCGGTCAGACTGAGTTGTTGTGTGTGAGTTATGCAGTCCGCCAATGTGCGAGAGTTGGGGAAATAGAATNAGTCGGATTAATTGCATCTAATCTTCCAGCTCGTTCGCTCTCCGGTTAATGCGAAGCTCATTTGAACGGCTAGGCTACCACTAAATCAATAGAATTGTCATTGTTCCCTTTCCACGATTTACTGATTCACCTTTGTATAATTAGATTAATTTACGGTAAACGACTACGAACTAGTTTTATTTCCCCTCGAAGTATCGTTAGATCCGCGTGCAACCTTGCTGCCCGGCCGAAAACCGCTACCAAGAAGCTGAATGCGAATGACATATCAAACCGCACTACTGGCAGAGATCATTCATTTTCATTCACTTCATGCGTGCGTTTTATACACTTCTCTACAATTCCAAAAATAGATTGCAATTTAGTTTTTACTGAACAACGGCATTAGAGCTTGGAACTCGTTGTCTCTTGCCATTCGTGTGAAAAAGCACAATCGAAAATTTCTAAATGAATCTTGAATTCTATTTGTTATCAAGATGTTGAAGACGATACCTGTTACATTATTAACTCGTATCTTCATGGACTGTTGAGACGCCCCTCACATTGTATGCCAGTACTTCAATTCAGGGTGTACCATATAATGCACAATTACCATTGACTAGATTGACAAGACATTATTAAATTCCTAATTCTAAACTAAATTTAATTTTTCAATTAATTGTTTTCTTGATCAGTCTCGTGTATTTTAAGGATAAGTGCATTAACTTATATACATGTACTCGTATGCGTAGTACACTGTGCATTATAGTTTTGCTGGACGCCCTAAAAGTTATAAAATTTTTGGAGCTCTCAAAAAGTTTTATATAAAAATGTTCATGGTAGGAGTTCAAGAAGTCCATGCCTGTAATATTTTTACCTGATATAACACTTGTGATAAGAAATTGTTTCAATTGTTAAACTTGTTTCAATTGCTTAAATGTCGATGATAATTCGACATCAGAAGTTAAAGACACAGATTAATTCGAATGTATTTTTCCCTCGTTATTTTACCCTGAAAACTTTGACAGATTAATTTTTTACCTTGCTTTTCCGTTAATATACACGGTGATCGAACGAAGTATAGAAAAAAAATTATTTAAACAACTCTTCCGTACAGCACAGTCACTCATAAGAATCCGTTCCAAATAATAACAAGGCAATGCAGTTTATATTTTCCTCTTAATGTTCAATATGCCCACCTCTAGGATTCATTGCACGTTTCAGCCTCTCGGTAACCTTCCTACATGTTCCACGGAGAGTGTCTGGTGAGATATCTTCCCAGCACTGCATAAGTTTAGCCTTATAAAGCATCAACACTTTAGTGATTGAATGAACAGGCTTTGTTCTCAAAAATGCTCCGCATACTGAAGTCCATGGGGTGTAAATCTGGTGGAGAAGAAGGCCGCGACTCCTTGGACCAGAAACCAGCCATATTGTTCCTACACCAATTTTGAACAATGTCGGCCGCATTGGAGATGGCTCCATCCTATTGACGAGTAATTCAGATCCACTAAATGTTGTTTCCATCCAAGGAACTAAATTGTTCTTCAATACGTTCAGATATCTGTGCTTGTTTATCTTTACCCCTTCTTCGACGAATATGAGCGGAGTTTTCTGCCCTATCGAGGTTACACACCCCAAACCATTGCAGAGGCTGATTTTTGGCGCTGGAAGGGGAGACATTTTCCCAGAGTTGTCTTGCCTAATTTTTGCGTACATACGGCCATTTTGGTGGCTGTGGATTGCTTGCACAGCGAATAATTCTTCGTCAGTCCACAGCACTGGAGGCTGGATCTCGACTCCACCTCTTTGGTTGAGGTTACTGAAGCCCGTTTCCTAAAGCTTTTCCTTCGGTCCTTCCGAATTTTTCTCTTCTGTTTTTAATGAGTTGGGGTGTTGTAACTGACCGATCTGGAGTATTTCTTGTTCTGGGCAGGTGCGATCCTGTCTCTTTAAGGCGTTTGACGGCCTCAGAAACGCCTGACCTGCTCACGCAAAGCTTGAGAAGTCTAAATATTTCCCGTTTTTTTCCAGTCTTATTCACTGATAGTTTCGCTAATTTTACTCATAATTACTATACATCAAAATTAGGTTCTAGAAAATAACTTATATTCATATTACTCAATACTGAAGTAAAATTTACGTAACATTTCTCAAAAAAAATTCTATATGTTGTTCAATGATGTTATAAAAGTGCCTACACTTCGCTTGCGTATCCTGTAATAACTAACTCAATTATTTCAAAATTACATCATATTATTACTCAAGTGTGCAAAAAGAATCACGAAGTGTATTTCAGAACAAGTGCATTTTGGAACCCAGTTGTGATGTAAATATGAAGAAGCTGAAGAAGTACGAAGCAAATAAAGGTTTGCCTCATTGGTGACGCCAGTGAGCGACATCAGGTGTCAGCTTCAAATTACTCTGTTTCGCAGGAGATCTTGGCTAGTAAGACTGCCTGACGTAACAGCTATCCTACTGTCCATTACCGCAGGTCCCAATTTACATTCCCCATCTCCCCCATCTCCTTTTCCACCAGGATATCGACGACACCCCCCAGCCTCTGCTCAGAAGTGTTTCCTCGTCTCTTACGCCTTTCCCACTAACACGTTCATATCGCTTTGTCCTCTTTCGATTTGTCTGGCACAATTTCTTTCAGTCTTTTTGCGCAGTTTTATCCCCCAATGTTCGGTCCCTCGCCCGGGTGCCTGCCCTCCAATGCCATCCTTCACAATAAGTCGCGGGTATCGACTTACAGCTCTTCTTCTTCTCGGGCCACGACGTTTTCATTAGCGGGGCAGCAGCGGCAATTGCCCTAGCAGCAGCAGCAGCAACTCTAGCAGTAGCAGGAGCACTAGCAGTAGCAATTGCACTAGCATGTGCAGAAGCAACAACACTAGCAGCACCAATAGTAGTATCAGTAATATTCGCACTAGCAGTAGCGACGACACTAACAGCAACAGTAGCAGCAATATCAATATCAGCACTAACTATACTAGCATCAATAGCACTGCAGCAATAAAACTTTCAGTAGCAATTACAATTGAGGCAACAATTCAGTTAGCAGTATCAGCTCTAGCAACAACACTAGCACTAGTAGCAGGAACAAAACTATTGGCTGCTGTAACACTAGTAGCAGCAAGCTTACTGGCAGCAGCAATAGCACAAGCAACAGCAATAGCTTTTGTAACGGCTGTAACACTAGCAGTATAACATTAACAGCAGTAATACCCCTAGCAGCACTGATAGCACCTGTAGCAGCTATAACTTTAGCAGTAGTAATCGTAACAACAACAACAGCACTTGCAGCAGCTATAACACGAGCAGCAGCAATAACACTACCAGAAACTATACATAACACTAACAGCAGGAAAAACACTAACAGCTGCAATAGCACTTACAGTAACTATAACGCTAGCAGTAATAATAACACTAACAGCAGCAATGACACCAACAGCAGCAATAACACTACCAGCAACTATAGCACTAACGGCAATAATAACACTAGCAGCATCATTAGCACTTACAGCAGTTATAGCAGTAGCAGTAGTAATAACACTAACAACAGCAATAACGCTAGCAGCAGCTATAATCCTGGTAGCGATAATAACATTAGTGGCAGCAATAGCACTTGCAGCAGCTATAAAACTAGCAGCAATAACACTTGCATCAGCTATAACACAAGCAGTAGCAATAACACTAGCAGCAGCACTAATACTAGCAACAGAAATATCAATAGCGGCAGTAACATCATCACCTTCAATAACACTAGTAACAGCAATAACGCTTGAAGCAATATCACTTGGGACAATAATAGTACCACTTTCAATAGCACTAGCAGTAGCAATAGCACTAGTAGCAATAACACAAAGAGCAATAACACCACCAATAACACTAGCAGGTGTAAGAGCACTAGCAGCAATAGTTAAATAGTTAAAGCGACAATAGCCTAGCAGCAGTGAGGGCTGCATGCAGCAACAACACTATAGCAGCAGTGAGGGCTACATGCAACAACACTATATTTGGCAGTAGTGAGGTCTGTAACAACAGAAGGAGCTACGGCAATGATGGTATTGCTTTGATAGCGGCAGCAGCACTCGGCAATTTTCGCACCACTATCAATATTTACTACATTCATTAATTTCTGAAAGCCTCGAATTTGTACGATGCTAAGTTACGTAGATGTTTACAAGTATTTGAGAGGAATACATAACTCAAAATTCAGATTAACAGATTAAATGGAATAAATAGGAGAAGTAAAATTTGGTAAATATAATGAAAACAAAGTTATTCATAATGTAAGAAAATGCGAACCTAATTACAAATATAATTATGAATATCATAGTTTCTCATGTTTATTACTTACAGCACTCTTCTCCTCTAGTTTTTGACTAGGTCCGAGCTAGGGTCTGTAGGCATGTTTTTCCATTCATCAGTAACTACGATTTATTTTGCCTGAAGGTTTTTCGAGCCTGACGACTTATCCTTACTTTCAATACGCGCCCTAAATTTTCGAGCATTTGAAAGTCAAGGCACATTGAAGGCCAAGATAAAACTATTTCCTTTTCTTGAAGCCACGCAGTCAGAGATTTTGACGTATGTTTGGAGTTATTATCTTGATTGAAGGTGAGTAGACGGCCTAGACAAAGACTTTGTACCGATAAATTTAGGTTTTCATCCGAAACCTTGGTATAATTATCAGGTGAATTTTTTTTTTATCGTAAATAGTTTTTAGCGCCCTTTAACCCTTTCCACATGATGAGACTCAGAACTCCCGCCTCATACTTTCCGTAATACAAGTACCGGGAGCCCTGACGGGACTCTGGAGTCCCGGATCAGTATTTATTAAAATAATTATATATTTTTTAATTTCTTCGTATAGTTACCATATAACAGGTCCATAAAGCATAATTAACACCGAAAATCACCGTAAAATAAGTTTAACATATAGCCGGATGGAAAGGGTTAAAAAGAAAGCACCCCTGAACAGGCTAGATTCCCCTTCAGGCTTTAACTGTGTCAGTGTGTCCTGTGGGAGGAAACAGTGTGTCCTGTGGGAGGAAACAGTGTGCCCTGTGGGAGGAAAGCCTCATTTTTCTTAGGTAAATCTCCCTGACATCAATATGTCCGACATGCTCGATTTTCGTTGGATCATTCTCAGCACTGGTTTCCAGAAGCAGGCTATGTACTTTGTCCAAGTGAGTTTCAGCAAAAATAAATCAGGTAGCAACATGACATTACTTACGAGAAGGCATTCGTCGTGATCCATGAATATGCCGTTCATTCTTGTTCAGGTAGCTCTGTATTGTGCAGTATCACGCTGGTAACCTGAGTATCCAATACCTTGGCAAAGTCATTCAACACAACGCGTAGGCTTACATTGATTTCACGATAAAGTGTTTCTTAAGTTATTGGTGACAGTTTCTGTTTACGCCTACGTCCAGGCAAAGTATCGCCTATGCTAAACTTGTTAAACTTCTTTAAAATCAATTGTACTGTATGTAGATCTCCAGCCGACGAATCGTTCAGAATATTTTCATAATTAATTCCAAATGTTCAAACGTCAATAATATTCCGTCTCAAGTCAACGCTGATCTCTGTTGCCTTTCCAATCGTGGCTTTTGTGTGCGACTATGTAGTAGAGGCGCCCGCCAAAAATGACAGGACAAATGATGTTAATTTCTTAAGATGCTCTCTTATTTACGGTAACTTCGACATGAAATGATGTTTTCAGTATCACTGATACGCACTGCATTCTCTGACAGTCTCGATGATTCGGAATACGGGCCCGGGAATTTTCTCCTATCTAAATCTTTACCAGCGTGACAGAGAGATGGACGGACCGACCAAGCAAGCACACAAGCAACACTGAGCAATTATTATAAAATGGGGTTGACGGGACAAAACACTTCTTCCACCAAGTTGTGTTCTTTGACATTTTCTACGATATTTTTACGCACAAATAGCCTACACTATATCGAAAATATGTAAAGTAATGTAAATTCAACATTATTACAGCGTGTAATTTTGTACTAGAAATGATTATTTCGACGGTGTGAATAATTTCGGCTCACGCCGTCGTTTAAAAGCCCTTATTTTATCTTGCATTCCGTTACCAAAGGGCTTTGTTCTATTATTTTACTAACACGCAGTTACCAAAAGGTATGGTTCTAATATTTTGCCTGCACTCAGTTACCAAAGGGCATAGTTCTAATATTTTGCTTGCACTCAGTTACCAAAGGGCGTTGTTCTAATATTTTGCTTGCACTCAATTACTAAAGGGCGTTGTTTTAATATTTTCTGTGACCAAATTGAAATAACCATGAAATGATGATGAAAAAATTGAATTTTATGTTCAAAAACAGTTTTGAATAAGACGTGCTGTGAACGGAGTTAGGTTCATGTCCCGGACTGCACTCACAGCCCACTCGCACGGCTTAAATTATTATTGATAAATAAGTAATCTCAGAATTGAATAACTTTACATGATTTCTAATACTCAGTTTGTAACTACAATTACTGTATTGTGTTATGCATCTGAAAATTATTAATACTTATTATAAATAAATGTGAATAATAATATTTAAAATTATTGATTAATACTACAGATTATGAAGTATTTATGTACCTGAGCGGTCAAAAGGAATGATAAATCAAATTGTGTAGAAATGGATATTGTTCGAATCATCCATGGTTTGTATACCTTGATGAAATTCGAAATGGAACTGGCTGCACTTAATGGAACTGGCTGCACGTAATGGAACTGGCTGCACGTGATGGAACTGGCTGCACATAATGAAACTGACTGCACGTAATGGAACTGGCTGCACGTGATGGAACTGGCTACACGTAATGGAACTGGTTGCACGTAATGGAACTGGCTGCACGTAATGGTATTGGCTGCACGTTCGTTCAGTTAGTATACTGCCTACGAGAATACTGCTCAATTATTTCTATTTCGGGCGATTTTTCCCAAATTGATGCAACTTGATTGCTTTTTTGAATATATTAAAAAAAATTATTTTTAAATACATATTATTATTTGGTACCATGTATGCTTCGGGTCCAAGATATAACTGAAAACACAGTTACAGTATTTAAGTTCATTCAAATTCCCAGTAATCTATTTTTCTCTTATGTTTCTTCAGTACATTCGAGCGAAGAAAACTGAAAGTACGCGAAGAAATAGAAAATTTAAAGACAAATGAATACGAAAAAGGCTTTATTGGACTCTTGTATAGTATAATATGATTAATTTCAGATCATTGATGTTCCTTAATTTGCTCCTCTGTTCAAAAACTTATCGACTTTCACTCGTCCAAAAAACACATGGTACTACCGTACATCTAATTCATGAGTCGTAGCATTGGAGGCAAAGACTGATAAATTTGTTTTATTTTCGTCTTTCGGGAGTTCAGAAATATATTTGGTTATACATGAAACAAAATATATCCATTTGAAGTGGATACTACAAAATCTCTACCAACACAACCGTTAAGTTATTTGCATAAACAATAGTCTGCCTTCTTGTCTATAATTTGTTTTTATTCTGATAAGAAATATTTCTTCTATTAATCTCACAGAAAGTTCTTGTAACAAAAAAAAATGCTGCGTCATTCTCTTTGCTTTTTGCTACCAGCAAGGACTATGAAATTTTGTTCAGAAATTTTAGCAATATTAAATAAGACGGTTTTTCACGGAAAAACTACTTATTCAGTTCGAGTTTTGCTACTCCCCAAACTCCTTAAACTCCTTATCTTTACATGACGTGGTCATTTTGCACGTTTTTAGGGGTCTGAGTGCACGTTTTTTTCCACACCCTAGCCGAACTTCGAGTATTTTACACCCAATGGCGTACGATGAGTTACAACTCTTGTTGTAAGCGCCGCCTAACTCGGGCTTTGGATTATTGCGTCAAAGCTACGGGCTAGAGATTACAAATCGTAACATATTTGTAGTTGCTATTGTCAGACAGCGATGAGGATCGAAAATTTCATTTAGTTGTCATTAATAGATCTGCTTTTTCTTGTTGAGTCGCTGTGGCTGCACCAAGTCATCCGCGCTGGCAGAGTGGTCTGCGCCACACCGCCACCGGAATGACACGCTCCCAACTTCTCCTAATTAAAACATTCTTCTGGTCACTTTTGCTGGCAAACTTCCCTCTTCTTCTCCTCTGTCGTCTCCATTCAAGAAGTGTTCGCCATTTCAGTCGTCTTTCAGACGAGGCCCTAAAATGCTCGCTGCTACAACTCACAGTGGTTCAAGCGAATTCATACATCTCATTTACGCAGATGTTGAAAATGAACAACTAGTAAATGTCATTAGAATACGCACTGGTATTTCAGAAATGCAATCATATTTCCAGTCTTAGTAATACGCTCTGTTAATTGTCGGTCCTTGTCTCTAGAGTAACACACAGAATCCGCCTGTGCCGACGATGTCAGTGTTAATAATTGCGGCACACGAGACAAGTGAAGGAGCTACTGCGCATTGCTGGAGTTTCCCGAGGGGAAAAAGAGTCACCCCTTCCTCTTGCGGGGCAATTTTTTCTACCGTTGTTTTATTGGCGACCGAGTTGCTTTATGTAGTTCTCTTAGACTCCGGTCCGAGAACTGACTAGTACAAATGGGCCCCGCTGAAATGAACGGCATTTGTCGTTCGTGATTTTTAAATGTCGTTTGTGAGGAATCTATTGTGAAATTCGAGGTAAGAATAAATATAACAACATTAGGTAGGGGTATATGTATGTGGTGAGGTAAAGGCTTCAACGGCACGTTTTTCCATACATTGTTAGCTATTTCATACTTCTGTGTATGTGTATGAATTATTTATATCTGCTTGTGGAGTGAATAAATGCGTTCCTTTTGTACAGAAATATACACGTACACTTACCCTGCCATAATAACTTAGCGAGCATATTTTTGTGTATGCAAATATAAAATATGTTTTAGCAGTAGTTTAAGTATGTTCCAGTTTATTGCCTTTATGCGGTATGTATAATTTTCTATGATAAATCTCCGAGGTAATCTCGAACTCTTCGAAACTTCAGGGTGATACTTTTCCCTCGTTGATTTCTAACGCACGAGTTACTCATTTGGAACAATTTTCCTGAGAAGTGTTACTCGGCTGTGCGATGTACTTGCCGCTTACAACACACTCAGCAATCATTAGAATTTATTTTATAAGCCAACCATATAATGAGTTTTATATTATTAATATATTCTACATAGAAATACGCCACATTGTCAAGTTCCTACAGCAGATCGCAACGAGGGTTCCCTCTAAAAGGAGACCACGTTGAGCGTACGCCAGTCAATAGCGTCCAGACGAGATACTCCTGCATATTCATGTTTGTAAAGTCCTTCACGGAGATGGGAGGCATTGTTCTGCACCTTGTTTTTGAGGCCAAGTTAACAGGACAGGAACTGTGGCAGCCGCGACACCTAAATATCGCCTTCCAAGCCCGCAAAAACATGACGACTGACCCTTGCGATTAACGGGTGACGATTTTGCAAAGGAAGACAATTTTGCAGCTCAACGAAAACTCTCGTGGATCTCCATTGTTATTGGCATGGGGAGACGGTGGTTGGACAGGGGCTCGATGTAAGGCAGGCCATGCCTTAATTGGCTTTTAGAGCTAGATATTGGCGTTGGGATGCAGATCAGATTGGCTAACTTTATTGAAAAGCCAATGGCTCTCATCGTTTTCGACAGAAGTCGATATAATTGGAGACGACAAACTTATGTTCTCAAATATTTATAAACTCATAAAAATTGGATTTGATTATGAAATAAACAAATAAACTGGCCACCTGTGAACAAGGAGGTTGCCAATCTGAATACTTATCGGTTATAAATCTAGGAGGGGTGGGTTACGAGTTTGTCATTGAGGCGGGTTGACAGTATGGGGCGGGCCACTAATTACGTCTCGAGTTTTGATGAAAGACATTTTAGAAACGGAGGAGGGTTGGCAGAGTTGATAAGAGGGGTTTGGTAGTGCGATGGTCACAAATGCTCTCTATAAAAAAGGTGAGAGTCAATGCAAGAAACTTGGATGTTCATCGTGTAACGCTTATTAAGGTTGTGAAATAGTTTACAGAGACTGGTACAATCCGCAACTGACTATTCATTCAATCACGAGGAAACAAATTAAGTATAAAATGAAACGAATAATTTATTTACTCCACAGGTGGCAAGAACAAAAATAGCGCTAATTATAGAAATCACCTGCGGAGACATATTGCACGTATCTACGAACCATGGAAAAACTTCGATTCTGCCGCCGTCAATCAAAATAAATAACTAAAGATTACGAACCAAAGTAATATAAGAACAGGCCTTGAGGGCAAGCAAATTTTTAATTTTCATAAATTCATATATTTTCTTCTCGTTTAAGGCCACCGCCATTATTTCCAGGAAAAATTCAGAACTGTAATATTCGTAACATCGAATATACGTATCTCAGATACTACTACGATTTTCGACGATACTGTTCTAGTAGTGTTTTGATCGCAGTGCCTCTGGCGCCACTGCAATTAAAATATTCAGTTTGATCCCTTCTTCCGTTCCAACTCACTTAAATTCCAATCAGACTCAAAAAATATCCTGGGGGTTGGAGCACCGTACCTGCCTCCAAGTACTTCAACAGCGAGAGAAAGTATCTCTACGGAAATGAAGTGGTAAGAATAGTGAAATCGAACATATTTTGCAAGACGTAGCCTCTTCCAGGATGAAGACCGCGGAAGTAGTAACAATTTTCTCGCGCTTTACTTACTTAGACCATGTCGCCGCCGTACGTCTCACAACTTAGAAGCTATCCACGATTTATTTCATCTCAGACAGGATTTTGTCCCCGAGGTCAGACGTACAATGAAGGCAATCAGACAAAACAGCAGCAGATAACTAACTCGCATCTCAGGAACTTCTATGGTGTACCGAAAGACACACACTTCGCTGCAAAGCTCAGAAGTTGGACAGGTTCTGAATTATCCGAAGGGTGAAAATAACAGAAACTGGTCGATTTTTCTTCCCTCTCCATTTAATTTCTGCGCTCTTCGCATCCTAGGGTCTGGAAAGAGCTCCGGCGTCCGGGACGAAGATCAAGTAGCAAACAAACTATAGTCAACCTAACAGCAGAACTAAATACTAACTCTAGCGAAACTTGAGTAAATAATTCTTTAGAAGATTATACAGAGGAGCACAAATTGTTTTAAGCACATTAAAAAGGACAGGCACTGTCAGCCTATCCACTAGAGAAACCCACGAGCCGTTCACACCAATTGAAGATACTCAGAAAGAATTTCTCTTCAACGTACCACTGACGCCATTGACGCTCCACTGACGCCATTGTCACTACGAAATGGACTTAGTTTCGTTAAAAAAGATTTCTGGTATCGCATCGACGTTACCTGGGTTCTATAGTCCTACTCCATCGCAATGCGATATATCAGAGTAGAGATTGTGTTATAAGGGTAAATGATCAAATGGACTCCTATTCGAGACATTTCTTTATTTTTATTTCATTCGTTAGTTCAAAGCTCCCTAGCCACATGAAACGGGATCTCAAGAAAGCGTAGAGACCATTATTGTTAACTTAAGAAAGGTAGAATCTATGCACTGGTGTGTGCCCACACAAAATTCCATGCTCATAAAAACAGTAAGTTAAGAAAGAAGAGGACGAAAAGATAAAGAATATTCAGCGAAGAAAGGATGAAAATTGAAAGGAGCCCAGTGGGCATGAAAGACGTCTCGATGTCCTAGCAGCTGTTGCTGAGGTGATCCGACAGTAGGTAACCTGGGGACGCCCGTTTCTGTAAATAAGGATGTACACACCTAACCCTGTTACATATCTTATGCTTCATGAGGGGCATTTCTATTAGTTCCCCGTACAACCGTTATCAAGATGGGACAAGGAATCAAGGCCACGGCTTCTCTCGAAACAGTCGTGCATCGCAAAGCAAGGGCCAACGGACCAAACATTGCCAAAAATATTCGATCATCAGAACGTAAAGGTGAGAGATGAGCCAACATGAAAGTACGTGCGCTCATGCTTGTCTCTTCCGTTGCACTAGCAAACCACGTTACCGCTACTACTCTAGGGGAGCACTGTTACGCTACCTCAGCTTTAGATAGGTCTTCGAGACTTCAAGCTTCCGTGCCCACTTGCTTCTTTCCGTTTTCATTCCTTCTTTGCTATTCATGTCTTTTATTCTTCTTCCTTTTAAACTTGCTGTTCCCATGCGCAGGGGATCTTGTGTGGGAACACACCTTGTGCATAGA
>VOMN01050396.1:0-12683 GCA_014899125.1 Orchestia grillus | reverse complement strand
TGCCCTGTGTGTTGCCCTGTATGTGCCCTGTGTGTTGCCCTGTGTGTTGCAGGCCTGTGTATTACAGGCTTATGTGTTTCAGGCCTGCAGGTGCGATAGGCATGAGCACTGTGCTCTATTTCCACCGGCAACAAAGCTGCATCGTATGTTGGTTAAATTTTATCGGGATTAAATGACGGTAGGAAAAAGAGCAAGTTAACCTGATGTTACCGACTAATTGATCTTTATGACACAGAATTGGGTGTCTCACAAATAATGTATTTGATATGCAACGTCCTGGCGCTAATGCGTTGAAAAATATCGATTTCAACGAAGAAAAGGCCCGGCCATTTTGGAGTCGTGTATTAAAATTCTGACTATCTGGGTTGTAGCTGTCCCCAAAATTCTGCCGATATGAACGTTTACATTTTTCCATTTAATTGCGTCAGTTGAGGAGAAAGAAATGCGTTTTACCCAAGCGTCTAAAATAGACGGAGCTTTTATCAGTAACGCAGTCATACAGTATAACGTGCCATTCTTCTTCTGCCCCACTAATCCTTATCCAAGCGGGTCCGAATTAGCGCGTTGTATTGCATTTAAATTAGACGAGAACTTTTTAAGTGCCGTTTAAAATGTAATCTGATTCTCTTTTAGTTCAGGTGTCATTTTTTTCACGACCCAAATAGTTGAAGAACTATTTTATACATGATTAACACAATGCAAAAAATGCTCTAGTCATAAGTGTGTGTTTTATGTTCACGGCTGTTTGCAAGAGTCGAGAATCGTTATATTCGCCTTATGGACTCAGTATAACTCATACAAAATACGCGACTGACGAACACGACTTGAAAGGTCACCCGACGTATCCTGCGAGGTGACGCAACGTGACAGCGTTGGGAAATTCTGCGGTGCGACTGATTCTCCATGCCTGAAATAATCAAAGCTATTCTTCTTAGCGGAAAATTTCTCGATTTTATAGCAAGAATAATTTTGTGGCGCTCGTTTTCACGGGTCGTAGGGCCTTCTCATAATTCATTTTACGATGCAAAATCAGAAGTACTGGGGAGCGACCATGCATCGCCCCGTCACGGCCGGCGCGCTGCAGGGAGACTTGGTTTCTTGTCGTCCGCTTTTTTTACGCAGTGCTCCGGTCAACGATGTAGTGCAGCGGTCAGTGAGTGGGTACATTAATTTGATCATGATGCCATGAAAAACAAATGAATTTGAGAAGAACGTGAAAATGTAGTATGAAATTGGACTGTAATCTATTGTGCCTAATATTCTAAACTTGACTGTGTTGAAGTTGATCGAAGTTTCCTAACATGCGTGATGTGTTAGCCAAGAATGGAAGATGATAATGAAGAGGTATTTGTGAGCAAACAGCAGGCTTTCGAATGTTTAATTAAAATTCGAGCTCCTGAATAATCTCCGAGTACAGTCGACAGACAGAAAACCTCATTAGGCTATTGATGTCATGTATGTAATTCAACTCGACGTCAGCTTACAGTCACAAGGATCGATTTCAAAAACTTAGAACTCATACACGCTCTGTAGCGTCTCTCAAAAATTATACAAATCTATTAGTAACCGATTAAGAACTGTTGGAGAATAATTTTGAAAGAATAATATATGTCACACAGAATAAAATAACAAATACAGCACACATGAACGCAAAAAACAGAACGATAAGAAGATAATAGTTCTCAGAAAAGTAAGGAAACGATTGAAATAAAAATGTCTAGTCAGGGACTCCAGTCCTGAAAAATGTTTATCTGAAATTACCAAATTTTGGCAAAATTATCTGCATGTACATGGCACGTGCCTGCAGGGCCTGCCCTGGGTAGAATGCACGAGTAGCTACACTTTTCTTCTGAGACAAATTAAGAAAATCTTTATATGCACGCTGTGATAAGAGGTGCTCATGACTGTAAAGCTAAAGAAACGTGCACTTTTATATACTGACAAATATTTTAATGGAGCCAGTCTAGAGGAATAGGCAAGGCGATCGATGTTTACTAGGTACATATAGCTACTTTGTAATTCAGTCTATATATAAAGGTAATAAATCAAAAACAATTTATTACATCGATGCATCGGCTTAAAGCAAAAGGGCAATTCAAAATAATATACTAACTGTGGCAAAATATGTTTCTTAAAAAAGGTCAAATGAAATTTTCTCATAAACAAATGTCACGTACACTCAGACACTCAATTATTTTTCCGCTTTGTGTCCAACACGTCCCTCTGACGTCACGAAGTCGTTAACACCGTGATGCTATCCGAGCGTAATGACCCATATCGACTATAGATATCCGCGAAAACTACAATTTTTACAGTGAGCCTCCCTTGAAGTAAGTCTTTTAGTGCAGTGGAGTGCAGTAATTCACGAATCCTTAATTTGCGATAGGTCTAATTCATGAGACATTTTTGAAACCATAGATAGTGAATCACGAACCAGCAACGATAGGTAATGTTTAGTTCGACAGCACTTTGTCCCAAAGCTTAAAAACATTCATCGTGCTTGGTCAAATTTCTATTTATTCTCAGTTTATCTGGAGAATTTGAAGAGTAATTAAAGTAACTTAAACTTTCGGATAGAATACCGTAGACTTACGCTAGGTGTACCATAGCTGGCATGGGTGTGTCGTGACGTCACATGTTTCAGAAAAGGGATTCATGATACATTTGTGAGTAGGTTTTGGGGCAATTTTGTGGTGCATGCAGATGTGCCATGAATAAATCGTATTTTTCCCGAGTGCATTCAAGCTCGTCAACTTCTCGAATTCGGTAGGTTATTTTCTGTAAATTGGTTACAAAGTGGCAGCTGTCTTTGAGGTTAACGTTTAACTTCGGTTCGATAATTTCTTGACCATATGCCTAAGAGCTAAAGAACTGGAGAATTTACGTAATTTATGATGCAGAAAATGTAGAAGGTGGCTTAGGTATATTTTAGAGATCTTCTTTCAACTCTAATAACAGTCAGAGTCTACCTTCGAAAAAATTAGCTACAATCCAAAAAAGTAATGGTAATAAACTACGAAAAGATGACACTAGACTGATAAAACCATTTTTTAAATATTTTTTAAACAATCCAGAAACATTCGCCAATATTCATATTCGACGTCCAATAGCTGTCTTATATTTCCCCGCATGTATATTATAATTTGCAATAACTTCACCCAATATACATATATATATATATACATATTCGACTTTCTTCACCCTGCAATTATCCTTCCAGAAATGTCTGGAATTTTGATATTGCACCCTGTTTTAAATCGCTGAAAACAATAAACACTCACATTTGTGCCTCAATTCTGACCCTAACACGGCAAAATATCGCTTGTTATCACCCAATGGTACTTTTATCAAGTTCCTATTTGATCTTGGTCAACATTTGTCTCAAGACCGTCCACCATTCGTCGTGAATGTTACTTCCACTCTCTGCGCCAGATTCGCTATGAACGTCTGGCGCGGTCGTACCGCGGCCAGTTGAGGAAGCCTTCCCTTTACATCGATTTACCTCTATCAATATTTTTTACTGTCTTTGGTTTTCCTCCACTGATAAAATTTCGTTTTCGTTACGTAGGGAAGACACTCTTGGGCCTTTCAAACGAAAAACTTGATTCAAAAGTTTGCACACTAAAATTCAGTCTATGTCTATCGCATTGACTAAATTGCTGTTAGAATTGCTGTTTATTCACATGTGTGCAGATGCGTTCAAGCTTTGCATTGTTCCCATGCACCGATGTAGTTTGTTCCCAAAGAAATAAAGAAATCATGAATCACTGCAGTGGAACATGATGAAAAAGGTACTAAAAATAAAATCCGAGCAACGGCGTCGAAGCCTGAATATATCCTGTTAGTACATAACAAAAAATGTACATTTTTGTTTTCCGTTTGCTGCGTGTAATTTGTTTCTAAATGCATTGCATACATTCATATATTACGAAGAAATTAAAAGGCTAAAAAACAGTACTTGGATCCATTATTACAGGTGACAGTCACCAAATTTAGTCACCTTTATGGAAGTAAAATTATATGAAATCGTTTAACCCCTCGCTACGACGGGTTAGTTCGGCTCCTCAACCCCTCGCTACGACGAGTAAGATCTCCTCTGAAAGGTTTTTTACCGAAAATAGTCTATTTCCAGATGATATAATTGCTCTGGAGGTACGAGTACTATGGGAATGATCATTACTTTAAGAGAGATCAAGAAAGGACGAGTACACTTGTTTCGAACTTTTTTTAAATAAAATTTTTTGACGAGTTTACTTCTCCAAATTTAAAATACGAATAGAGTGACATTGAGTTCATTCATCCTGATCGAGAAATGGCTGAATGCAGGGAAATCGCGAGGCATACAAATACACTCGGTAGTTCTACATGTATTTAGGTACAGTGAACAGGCTGGTGTGCGAGTAAGTTGCAAAAAATAGGCTGTCAGTCGCATTATTTGCACCGAGACCTCTGGTATTGTGTTGGGTTGAATACACCGTCACTAAAAAGCATCAAGACCTCCGACCAGATTATTCCATTGTCAAGGCAAGGCCTAAAACGAATTCTACAAGGTGCATTTTTCATTCTCGTCAGTGCTCCATTTTCCGCACTGGTCTGTGCCACTAACTCATGTCAGCTGAACGAATATATTTTTCCCTTCCTAGAGTTGTTTTGATTCTGTAGGTCCGTCCCGGCACACCTGATCTACCATTGACACACTTATCTAGAATTGCAGAATGCATCACTTTTTTATGCAAACGATGCTCATCGATACCCAAAGCTCGCCAAAACCAACGCAAAACTTCATTCCACCAACTCTGCCACCTCATTCTTCGAAGCCAGATAGTTGTTTCTCATTTTCACGTACTGAACTCTTAATTTATGTAAGAGTCAGCAAGTCTTAGACCTTAGATGGAAAGTTTTCCCGATTTTGCTGAATCGCAGATTTGAAATCCTTCAAGTTAATGGGCAATTTACAACGCATTTGTTGGTGAAAATCCATGCGCTACACCGTGATTTGAAACCCCTAACGTTAGGAAGTAAATTGATTTCATTTCATTCTATTGATTTCATTTCATTCTATTGATTTCTTGATGTGGTAGATAATACTACACCGTCGCAGTCCGGCATTCTCAATTCACAAACCAAGATTGTAAAAAATGACCACCTAAGCTTGATTACACATACATGAATCGGGCTCAATCTATTCACGGAACAGCAGCAGTGAGAAGTAAAAGAATGCAGCGGAGTCAGTAAATTGCAGGAACGAGATACAGTAACACTTTCTCGAGACGCTTTCAAAGGTCAGGCAGAGGCGTGACGTAGGGTACGCTAGCAACCCTTTGCCGCTCGATAGTGTCTGCAGCGATGCGGTCACTTTCACTCTTTTCCATCCGCCAGGAAACTTGTCCGGCTAAGTGTGTCGGTCATTTCTAGTATTGATGAACCGAAGACCAATGTCACGCTTTTATGCCCTCGAAGAAAGAAGTTGCATCGTAGCTGTCTTGATCAGAATTCATGGACTAGGATATCCATTTCCGTTTCATGCCATCGTCTCGGAAACTGGTCACACAAAACCTGTGTGTCATTTTAGGATGGAGAAAATTTGCTACGCAAATGTCAGACGACTGTTCAAGTATTACGTCCGGAACTTCAACATTAGAGAAGTGCACTTTATGCTCGGATTTGGACCCAAACTAGAAAGGAATTGGTAAATTAAATTGTTCTTTCCTTTGAAGTGTCTTAGTAACCTGAGTAGAAACATTTCAAAATCAGAAAGGCTATCTCAGATTTGAGCTTGTCTTTCGCAACATTTGATTTAATTAGGATATTTACATGTATATGTACGCTCAGCATAAGGTCCTGTAGGATGCCCTAGAAGTCATAGAACTTATTCGGCCCACAAGTAACTATGTATAAAAAACTGTCCATTGTCGTGGTATGAGAAATCCATGTTTGTACTATCTTTAAAGGGTGCCACACTTGTGGTAATAAATTGTCTCAAATTGTTCCAAATTTTTCAAAATTCACTAGAATGATAAATCTAATAACAGGATTCCGGTTAAAAATTCGGTAGCTTTAAAATTAGGATTTCCTAGTTAAATTTGCTAAAAAGATACAAGAGATCGTCTAGCACCGATCAAAATTATATTGTACTTTATTCATACATCGCAGTACAAAGTACGGTAATCCCTCGACTATTACGGATGTAACATTCCAAAATCACCGCGGTAGGAGAAAGTCCTCGAAGTAGAGGCAGGATTGACTTAGATGATTTATTAGGTATTTTACCATCAAGTTTCATGACTTTACGTAATGAATCCTTCATTAACCCTTTTTTCAATGTATGGTTCATAAGGATACTGCTAGTTTTGCGTAAAACTCTTAATGCAGCCTTATTCCATATACACAAAAGGCTGCAGCTAAGCTCCCAGGGCAAAAAAATAGTCACCCGGTACTAATATGGTATATGACTTCCACCAGCATGAATAATGACGGCAATTCTGTGCGGCATTGAGTTTACAAATGTTCTAATGTACGCATGATCGATTTTAAACCGCTCTTGCATCAACTGATCTCGTAGTGCGGCCATAGTACGTAGACGATCTTCTCAACGTTTCACTTGTTGTCCTAAGTAATCCAACAAATTTTCTATTATGTTCATGTCTGGGGACTTAGCTGGCCAATCTAAACGCCTGATATATCCAGAATGACTGGCACACCAATTAATGACAGTTCTAGCCTGATGCATCTGGTAGTTATCATTATGAAAGATTAGCAAAGGAACATGTTTTTCTTCATTCAGATATTGTGCAAATAGCAAAACTTGGTTATCTAGTAGCTCAAGGTAGCCATGCCGGTTCAGTTCGACGGATACGTCACTGTAGGTCCCACTTCTGTGTAGTTGAAACGGCCCGAGAACATGACAGACCCTCTTCTCCTCTTCAACAGACCATCGAAAAATGATAGGTGACTAATTTTTTGTCACGACAGCTTAGTTTTTCGAACATAGCTAAATGCAGTATTATTGCCAAAAAAGTTTGGTGGATAAATCTATAAACCATCACATACTCTTATAAACTTTTTTTACACTTTCGAGCGTTGTTGCAACCTTTTTCAAATATTGAAGAAGAAAATTAAAACTCGCAATTCATTGTAAATAAACGTGTGCATTACAGACTGAACTGCGATGGTAATTTGTATTGAATATTTTTTGAAAATCCCGTTGCTTTGAGATCACAAATGATGGACCGCATTGCACCGAAGAATTACTGTACAGACGAGGCGCTTTCATTACTCTATTTCCTTTAAAGCCATAGGCAATAGGATTAGGTTAGGCAATAGGGGTTAGTTAGGCAATAGGATAAGGTTAGTTAGGTTTGTCCATCCTATGTTATGGGGACTGGTGTCCCCAGAGGAGCACTGTTAGATTATTTCAGCTATACCCGTAAATAAGCCTTCGAGACTTCTTTTTTTTGCCCACTTTACTTCTTTCCATTCTCATGTCTTCTTCGCTGATCACTCTTTATATTTCTTATTTTTCCTTCTTAACTTACTGTTTCTATGCGCAGAGGATCCTGGGTGGGAACACACCTTGTGCATAGATTACCCGTTTTCCTGAGTCCACACTAAATGGTCCCTTTCCTTCAGTGCGAGATAGTCTGAGTTACTTAAGCGCTGCTCTCCTTATTACTACTGCTGTTTCTTTACGATTTCTTGACCCAACTCAATTTCTGGAATAAGAGAAGAATTCCGCTATTACCCTAAGAGCAAGGATGTATGTAGTTTCTACTTTGTATACCGTTACACGTGTTTTGTTTTATATTGAAAACGAACGTAGCGAAAGAACTTGGCAACTCGTTCTGCCAAGTATGAGTTTACATTTAATTCAACAGACTTTTCACAATGTGTAAATCTCCGAAGGTGTGCTGCACTCTGCCCAGATCGTATGTATATCTCTGTAATGTGAGGCAGAAAACTTTTCAAAACTATTCAGAAGTGTGAAAGAGATGAGTGTCGAATGATGACTTGTTACCAAAACTGTGAATAATATACAAACGATTTGTGCCTAAGATGTGAATTACGCAAATTCCCAAACCGTGAATACGATGTGGAGTACTTAAAAAAATTGAGAAAATACCCTACCCAAGCAGGATTAATGGGAAATGCGTTAATGCAACGACGTTGTAGTCGATTAAGCTGTATTGACCTTCGAAAATTCAACCGATGTAAGGTTGATATCGAACGTGTCATCAGAGCCTTGTTGAATAAACTTGGGGTAGTTTGAATCCCCATTTTACTGAAGCTAATTCGACTATTGATTGCAATGAATATTTTCATACCATGTGTTTGGCATCTGCTTCATGTATTGCCCTCTTTAAAATATAAGATAAAAATGCGTAGTTGCAAGATGGCAGAATCGTAAAAGTGAACGAATTATGAGATGGTATTAAAATTCCTGATACGTTTGAAAGGAGATTGCTTAGGAATTACTCAAATGTTGTTATGTACATATAACGAACAAGAATTCTTCCCCGTAGAAACACAGGGTGGCATAGAAGTCAGTGACCCTTGAGTAAATACGTATGTCGGATACCAAGTTAAATGGTGTCCTATTAAAAAATGGAGTTCAAATATGGTATAGTATTAACATATTGTATCGTGTTAAAATAAGGTATTCTATTAAAATGTGGCACAGTATTAAAATATGGTTTCGCATTAAAAATAGGTATTCTATTAAAATATGGTATCCTATTAAAATGTGATGTCCTAATCAAAAGGAGGAGTTACTTCTGTGCCACTCTGTACCTGCATTACCCAAAGTAGGAATATATTCTTAAATGAGCCAATTCCTAAAAGACAGGGTTACACAAATACCGCCACTGAAAATGTCTATAAAAAGACATGTGCGGTTTAACGCTGCCCTTTTCTTCTCTACGTTGAAATGACGAAATATAATTCGCAATGCCACGTGAGGGAGCACTTTGCAATATACAGTAAGTCCAATGGAAGCTCCAGTGCCACATTCCATTAAAATTAAGGTTATCTAGTACACGTGTACTTATTACTTCAGGGACTGCGAGAGCTCGCTCTAAACACCTTGGACCAGCCCGCACCTGGTCGACCGCACGAGTCAGTGACACCTGTTGCCGAAAATGCGCAGCTTCTACTTAGCTTCACAGTTTAGCTGTTTCTAGTCGATATACTATGTAGAGAAGAATAAATGTACAATGTTAAGTTTTTAACTTTGGAATTGTAAGTCGAACCTCATTGTTTGTCACCTGGTGTGAATTAATACGCCGGTACGAATGGATGTAGTGTAGCGCGGAAACTCATCACCACGAAACTCATCACGATGAAACTCATCACGACGAAACTCATCACGACGAAACTCATCACGACGAAACTCATCACGACAAAACTCATCACGACGAAACTCTTCACGACGAAACTCTTCAAGACGAGACACTTTTCACGGACTGTACGACGGACTGGCACAGCTGCTGTTGTACATGTGTCATAATGACGCACCTGGGATGACGTCATGCAGCCCAGTCCCAGAGCGACGTGTACTAAGGGCTCTCATTATCGTCGCCTTGTGCGATTCAGTGAAATGTTCTTTTCTTATTAGTTACTATAATTGAATTAGCTGTTATTTATGTTACTGTTTATGTTACTCAGCTCGTTAACATTATTTATTGTTATAATCATTGTTGTTTTTAGAGACAATACGACCATTGCTTTCTACTTTGTGCATAACATCATTTTAAGCATATTGTAGAAAATATAGAAATTCATTACTAGTATGCTATGTACCTCGTTTTTGACTGAAAGTTTAGGTGATGAGAAAATTATAAACAAAAGTCCTTCCAATCCTACTATCTTAGCTACACGTGCGTGTAGTAGGAAAACAACACTCAGAATGCGGCCGCTTTGTACATCAACACAAAAAAAATAAACTCTATGTAAAGATTGACGAAAATATCCATTGAATACTTTTCTTGACGATTATATTATATTATATTATATTATATTATATTATATTATATTATATTATGTCATGATAAAATTATATTCCGTATTTAATTTACGGTTGAATATTACGGTTATACCATTAATGGTCGGAGCTAAAATGTTTGCCTCATCAACCTTCAAATGCATTTCTTATCGCATCCCCATGTCTCGTATGCAGTGTTGTGTAGGAAACGTTCCAGAGACAGCTCTGAAAATTGTTTTTTGCTAAAACCGGTTGACCGAGCGGAATAAGCTAAAACACTGACCCATAATTTAAACCGTACATTTTTGTGCCCTAAATTTCAGGTGACTGGTTTTTCAGGAGACTCGTTAAACTCATCAATTGGTTTCGTTCATTAAATTTATCTACGCCTTTGAGCATTTATACGTAAAGACCTCAGCGAAATTTAGGAGGGCATGCGTCGCTAAGCTCACGTTGGGATTCTATCTAAATATACTTACCAAAAGCGAAACAAGAAGGCTCGTTGCTTTTTTTAAAGGCTCACATAAGACCCTCATTTTTCATTCATACTATTGTTTTAAATGTTTCAGAACACGAGAATAGTGCGTTAGGGCTCGACAAAATGCATACATGCAAAGTTAGCTTTAAAATTTACTTCGCAGTCTTCCCTGGAATGACTGATATTCGAGGAAAAATGTAAGAAAACTTGATTGCGTTTGCCTTACTTCAATAATAATACGTAAATCCGATTATTTTTAAAATACAATGTAAATTATCCCCGCTGCTATAATAACAGCAGTCGCGTATAGTTAGATATAGAGTTTGTAGCACTTTTCAACGTGTATCCATAGAGCATACTGCTGCGAGCGACTCTGACATGCTGCTGGGTCGTAGATAGGATACTGCATAGCATCGTAAATTAATGTAAGCTAAATGAAGCCGAATCTCTTATTTAACAGAATACAAGTCGAAAATTTAGAACGACTCTGTCAAAGACAAGTTTTTTTAGAAGCTGATGTTTCGACGAAATATGCCCATGCTGTCATCACAGCAGTGTATTTTGAAGAACAGGATTGAAATATTTTGTACGCCGTATTATAAACTCCGAGAATGAATAAGTTTTAAATTATGCCGTAAACAGGGTTATTAATTAAGAAGTAGAATTTTGGGGACAGGGACGGGTGAGCTCAGGCAAAAATTTTTTTTACTTACGGCAAAATTTCGTGCCACATATCAATGTCAGTTAACGGCTCTATTTCATTGGTCTACAGAATAAAAAGCTTCCATCATTTTTCGAGAAAAGTCATTTTTAACTTTCCTATTACTTTCGCATTATCGAAATCGAAAGAGTGATAATTGGAGCTGGAATGTTACTACACTGAGGAAAGACTAGATCCAGTTCTTACATTTCGCCATAGTCATCAATCCTTATTTTTAAAGTACACCAGGGATCGCAATGTACACAATGTAGCCTATAAACGATTTCGCTTATTTCACAAGATCGTCTTTTGTCCTTTAGTTTACATAAATGCTTTTTTATGGTGTATCAGAACTGAATGATAAAAATTAAGGGTTAGCAATGAAACAGAAGTTAAATGTCAAGCTGGTTCATAAATAGGATACCAACTACCCTATGGTACCATAAAAAGGCTTTTCTTTCGAATAAAACAAGTTTCAACATCCTAGCATTCATAATTTTCGTTTTATTAGTAAATCAGAATGGTCAGGTACTTCTGAGACACCGTGTATTAATACACAGTTGTTGCTTTCTTGGACCAATGAATGAAAAGGTAAAATAAAATCATACGGTTATACCTTTAGAAAAAAAAACTTTATTCCGAAACCGTATGTTCTTGTGCTTAAGTAAAATGAGAAAATTGTGATTTGAAAAGTTAATTATCTTCTTTTTCCATTTTCTATACTACACATTTACTACTTTTATTATTTAAGAACATAACTTACGAAGCATTGCCCTCGAGCAGTGGCGAGAAACACGACTCTTACTAATAGTTCATTTGTTAGTGAGCTATTCCTACCAATGCAGAATAATTTAAGTTGATGAAAGAACACTGAATGGTGTTGAAAATCAGACCATATAAAAATTTCTATGGCTATTAGTTACGGAGTTATTAGTATTTAAAAAAAGAAACATTTTGTGGGCCCCCTGTATAAAACTCTATGCTTTTTGTGTGCTCCATGCATAAGGGTTTTAACTAAATACCAAGATTTCATAATGGTTGGAAGCAATGAATGAAAATATAAAATAAAATAATAAAGCTATAACCTTACGTTTTTCATAAAAAAAATCGAAGAAAAATGAATACTGCCAATTTCAACCACATTTAATGTGAATGTTTCGTATTCAATAACGAAGACGATATGCTAATGGTAGTCGTTTTTTGAACATCAGGAATTGGTAGTTAGAGAAAAAACAATACTGTATTGCAAGAAATACTAATATTCTGAAAAAATCAGTAGGAGTGGCATCTATAAAAATCCATGCTTTTTCGTGTTGTAGACAACTAAAAATCAAGATTTCATAACGATTGGAGACAATGAATGAATAAATAGGTAAAATGAAATCATAAGGCTATTCCTTTTGAAAGAAAGAAAGAAAGAAAAAATCTTTATTCCGAAATCAGTCCCATACAAAAGCATATAACTTTCGGGTTTTCATTTAGTAAAATTACAGCTTTAACATTAAAATGTGGAAGTCGCAATGGAACTT
>VOMN01050394.1:0-11813 GCA_014899125.1 Orchestia grillus | reverse complement strand
CGGCGGCGCCCTGTGGCCTCCCCTGCTGGCTGACGCTCCGTGTGTGCGGGGTGCCTGCATCCAGGGCGAATTGTAACGTCGTGAGTTGGAATATTGCGAATTGTAACAGTGCGAATTGGGGCATTGTAAATTGCTAAATTGCAACGTTATATTTGCAAATATTAAATTCCAAATACTAAAATTGAAAATTGTAGCATTGCTAATTGTAGCATTGTAAGTTGTAGGAGCGCAAATTGTAACATTGCAAATTGCAGTGTTGCGAGTTGTACTAATGTGAATTTTAGCACCGTATATCGTAACATTGCAAATTGCGGCATCGCAAATAACGCCTTTCCATCATTTCTCTAACGACTCATGAAATAGCTATCAAAAATCTTAGCCTTCCTAACACTCAGATATTATTTCAAACAACCCGTGCATTCGAAAGTTTCTCAAAATTGGGCAGTTTGTCCCTCGAAATGGCACCTTAGCACCCCTGTTGGGTCGCCATGCCAACGCGGCGCGGAAATGGCCTGCGCTACCGCCGACTCCACAGCAGCAATGGAAATGTACAGGGTGGCCACAGTGAGTTTCCATGCAAGGGGAAAATGGACATTTTATGTTGGGCAACATTTTTATTTTTTTAATCTGCTCTATATGATTACCAGTGTTTCGAAAACGCATATTTACGGACTTCCCACTGGTGCATTGAAGTTATTCTTGTAAGGGAGTTGGTGAAACCTTCTTTGATGTGCTCCAGATCTCGTGTCTTTGCCTCTAAGTCTCTTTCTTAAATTTAATTCAACTACCTTTGTGCGATTCATTGCGTTTTTATTAAATGCTTTTTAGGGTGTCTGAAACATAAAAACCATACATTATACACTTTCCGATGTATGTGAAATGATGGCCCGCCCTGCACATACGTATTTATTTTTGTACAAGACTGCCACAACTGCAAAGCTGAACCTTATTTCACCAAACCCAACGTCACAAAACTTGTTCTGAAGACCTGCTCTAACTTGTCCTCGTGAGGACGGTAGACAAACAAGTCCTGTGGGACAAAACCAACATGGCTGGGACAAAGGGTAACCGTTTCTTGCCCCGTGCCCTGGGACCACCTGCAGTCCCAGGTTCGGAGACAAAAACTGTCCCAACGTTCTCAAGCCACGACCCTCCAGAGAGGCGAGTTCTATTCACAGTATTTCAATTGAGGACTTCTGTGAAATAAATTAAAAAGACCGATAGGTAGAAGAGGGTAAAGGTTGTGTTAGGAGGCAACGGGTTCGCTTGCTTTCGTTATTGATGCGAATGGGAGAGGGATATTGTAATGGTTTGATTATGCGGTGCTTTTGAATGGTAGCTTCGGTGAAAACTGCCAGAGCTTTCGGTGTCTGCGTTCTTTGATGTAACTTATAACTGCGTATAGGGAATTGCCATACTTGTATGAAAACATGTAAATGCGTATGCCGCCGGCAGAACGAGTAAATACTAACAAATCGCAAAAAGGTGTTAATTCCTTCCCCCCTAAATTATTTTGTACTTTCATTACTACAGACCAGAAGTATTTCTTTTCGAAGGGGTATTATTGCTACATCCAGTGTTTAAACAAATGAAAATAGATACCGCCACGCTATTCCCGGTTAATGATATATCATTTTTGTCAATTAAAGCAAGCACTAGTTTATGCAAAATTAATTACGTATATTGACCTACCGAATTCGTCAATTCGGGTAAAAAAGTTTTGAAATACTTCATCGAGGTGTAATACTTAATAAAGATGAAGAATATTTGTAGAAGAATCGGTAGCTTGCCGCCAATACAGATAATATCAAAAGTATTCTTAGTTAGTAGAATAGATGAAAATTGGAATTAAGGTATCTAAGTGTGTTCACGATATAAACTTGTAATGTTTCTTTCCTACAATATATACCAAGGGGCAGACGACGCTCAAAAAGGGAGCTCGTCACGACATTATGCGGCCTCTTTCTGCATATGAAATTTGTAATCGAAACTGTAAATCGAGGATCGAGATTTCAAAAATTGGAACGAATCTAAAAAAGTAAAAGTTAAGGAATTATTGAGATTTGGAATGCCCAAATGAAGTCTATTTGAATGGTGTGTTCTCTATGTGGAAAATAAAGAAGCACTGTCAAAAATATCTTGGAAGTCAGAATTAGTCTTTAAAAATAGAAGCAATCGTCGTTGACATCAACATACGCCCTGTCATCTGTCTAGAAATGGCGTTATTTTAGTGAAGAGTGGATGCTGGGCTAGGCTATCCTAGTTCATGGTAACTAGGAACTAAGACTCACAGGTCTCAAGCATCCCTGAAGCTCTCGTCAAACTAGTGAACTAGGACTAATTATAATTAGAGAACTACGTGCTTCCCTACGTTTCATGCATCCTAGTAGTTCTAAAAAAAACATAGAACTAGGACTAACTGCCAAGTTAGCGAAACTAGGACTCGTGCATCTCACACATCCTAGTAGGACTTGCAAAACTAGCAAACAAAGGCTAACTAGGATTAGTTAGGGAATTAGAACTCCTACGTTGGTCTCACGCATCCTCGAAGTTCTCATAAAACTAGCGAACTAGGACTAACTAGGTTTAACTAGGGAACTAAAACTGTTACGTCTGGTACACCCTAGTAGTTTTGGGCTAAGCCTTACGCACAACACTCACTCCAGCCAGCAGGAAGTGTGGGGTCATGTGGCGCAGTACAAAAAATTATTACTGTTTCAGAGGCGGTTCAACCAAAATTAAAAGGACTAATTAAGTTTTTAAACAATAGTGTGAAAGAAGTCGTTCACATTTGATTCACTGGTGTACCTAGTTGTCTTAGTTCCGGAGAAAACGGTATGATAATTGAAGATTAAAGTGTACATATGTGCGCCCCGTCACTCTAATTGTTAGGAAGCGTTAGGAAATTGAGACGAATCATTAGAGGCTCAAACAGGATTGTGAAAGTGACCCAAGGAGGTACGCAACGCCTGATATAGTACTAGACCTTTGATCATCTTGCTTGCTTGTTTGTAACCGTGCACGCGCTGCAGTAGTAACATAAGGCAGAGATTCAGAGCTCATCTCTCAGTAATTAAATGAAGGTTTTTCCATCGTCCCCTGGCTACGGTTCATTGGGACTAAAGTGAACGGATTATGTTCAATGGCTTGGGATATTTGTTACTAAATTACCAAGACAAATTTAACTAGTGGACCCGATAGAGCTAAGGGTGGTGTAGTACGAACTTGAGATTAATTCTGCCTCAATTAATTAATAGAGCAATTAATGATTAATTAATCATTAATAGATTAATTAATTCTACAACACTAATTCTACAGCGTACCCTCAACTCTTGACAGATGCAGACTTTAGCTTCCTTCACCTGGCCACTCATACGTTGGCTTCATTAGAGGCCCTTACGAGGTTCAACACGGAATCTGGAGTTCATCCAGCCTGAACTTTTGCGAGCAACTGTACGAGGGCTCGTGCCCGTGCTGTGTGAGCACGTGTGCGAGAGGTAGGTNAAATAGAGAGCAGCAGCTGCGACAGACCACCTGCTTTCCTGCCCTGCTACAGGAAATGTGTTGAAAAAGTGTGCCCGGTGTGTTGTGTGTTGTGCTGTTGCAGGTTGTGTTCTTGTGTTGTGTGGCGTGTGCCTGGTGTGTGTTGTGTTGTGCTGCTGCAGGCTGTGTTGTGCTGTTCTGTTGCTGTAGGTTGTGCTCTTGTGTCATGTTGACTTAGGTTGTGTTGTGCTGGTGTTCGCTGTGTTGTGATGGTGCAGGCTGTGTTGTGTTGTGTCGCTGTAATTTGTGCTTTTGAAACAAATCATGCCCGCGAGCTGCCTCAAGATCGCCGTAATTCAAGGATCAGCACAGAAATTCATCACAATCAACACTGGAATGTTGATTTACTAAATCATTTTCCGATCTAAAAGTTTGGATTCTTTAGATGAAAACGTCATCTTGTTTCTTCGTTCGTACGAGAGAGGATTTTTTTTTTTTAAATACAACGTGGAGAACAAGTTGCTTAATTTTCCCCCCCAAAAAAGGGTAACAATTGAAAAGGTAACAATTGAAAAGGTAACAATTGAAAGGGTAACAATTGAAAAGGTAACAATTGAAAGGGTAATAATTGAAAGGGTAACAAGAAGAAAACATGTGGGAGAACATTGTGTAGGAATGTTCAGCGTAACCCAGGCGAATGTTCTTTAATAATGTTTTGCGAGAGGTGATTGGCTTTAGAATATGTACGGCACCTGCACAGCCTTATTGGCCGGCTGAATTATAGATTAAAGGAAATGAGAAAAGCATGAAGTAAAGGAAATTAGAAGAAATGATCAAAGTATGAGCTAAAGAAAATTAGAAGAAATGGGGAATGAATGAACTAAAGGAAATTAGAAGAAATTATAAAAGTATGAACTAAAGAAAATTGGAAAAATGATCAAAGTATAAAATAGAGGAAATAGGAAGAAATGAGAAAAGCATGAACTAAAGGAAATTAGATGAAATGAGAGAAATATGAAGTAAAAGAAGATAGAGAAATCATCCCAGCCACACTCCAGCCGCCATACAGCACCAGTAGGACTACCGCCTGCCGGTTACGGTGCTGCAGTCGCTGAGGTGCGGTTGAGTTATGGTGTGTGAGGCGCCAGGGAGAGGCGCATGAAGCGCGTGACAGGAGTTCAAGGGAATGTAAGGTAATTCACGGAAGAATGTTCGGAAATTCACGATTTTACGTGGAAAAATACGGAAATGGGTGGATATTCGCAGACGTGGTCAGAATTTCATGAGAATATGCAAAAATTTACGGAAATGAGCGGTAATTGACGAAATTGTTCTGGAATTCACGAAAGTGTTCATTAACACATGAAAACCTTAAGAAATTCAGAAAAATGTCCATAAATTTACGAAAATATTTAGAAATCCACGAAAATGTTCAGATATTCACAAAAATTTTCAGAAATTTACGAAGATGTTCAGAACCGCAGGAAAATACTAGAAATTTTATGCGAACGTTCAGAAATGTGCGACTCTAAATGGGTATTTCGTAAAATTTTAGGCAATTCAGGAAACGTTACGTGGTACATGGAGATACCCACGCATTGACTGTACAGTTACGCGGGTGTGAAATCATGAAGAAACTCAGAAAATATTCAAAAACTTTCAAAACACTACACTCTGAAATTCATTTAAGCCTAAAATTTCTAGTGCTTCTAAAAAATTGTTTTGGTTTCTTAAAAAATTGAGGAAAACTTGTGGGATTTTGGATTTATGGGAAAATCAGTCTTTGAAAGACCCGTTTACATAGATTTCGTAATGAAGGTGCTGTAATGAAGGTGCTGTAATGAAGGTGCTGTAATGAAGGCGCTGTAATGAAGGGGCTGTAATGAAGGTGCTGTTCGCGCGTCCGCGTAAACATCCCAAATGAACGAAATAATCCATCATTTATTTCTACCTGTCTAGTGTTAATTAACTGCACAGGTTATTGAATGACTCATCATTAATGATCTCAATTTATTCGAACTGCATTTTTTCTGTAATTATTCAGTCGGCACCTGCGGCTGCAGCAGATGATGCAGCTGCCGACACCTGCCCCAGCAGCTGCAGAGACTGCAGCCAGCCCCTTCTTGGGCTGAGTGTGTGCAGAGTGTGTGCAGAGTGTGCAAAGAGTGTGGGCAGAGTGTGCAGAGTGTGTGCAGAGTGTGTACAGAGTGTGTGCATAGTGTGTGCAGAGTGTGTGCAGAGTGTGTACAGAGTGTGTGCATAGTGTGTGCAGAATGTGTGCAGAGTGTGCNNAGTGTGTGCATAGTGTGTGCATAGTGTGTGCATAGTGTGTGCATAGTGTGTGCATAGTGTGTGCAGAGTGTGTGTAGAGTGCGTGTTTACTGAGAACATTTTATCTACATGTGCTGTAGTTCACGTAGCACATTTCCCAGAGTACTCTCTGTTGGTGTACATGTACTACACCTCGTACAAGCCGTGCAGTCATGACTGTGGTACTTCATTATGAGGAAGGTGATGAACAAGCTACCGTAATGGAGATTATGACCTCGATAAATATTTTGGTTTTCTCATCACCTCGTCTCATGGTACTAGAGGTTATGACCTAGATCAAGGGTTACCTGAAACCTCACTGTAATGTACGTAATGACCTCTGTCGCAGTTGGAGCTAGGTCATTACCTAACTTAGTGAAATTTAAATTAGCAAATAATGTCGATAACCAACTTTTGCCATAAAATTCGTCCGGCTTTTCAATGAACACCGTTTTCACAAAAAGATAAAAGAGATTAGCCTTATTTCGTGGCTAACATTAATTTTTTCATTTATGAACTTTTTAAGATATAAAATAATTTACGCACTAAAAATTAACACCTTATATCCTATGAAAGTCGAATCAAGACCTGTATTGAAAGTTTGATGAATTCAAAACTTTTACTGAAGTTTTATCCCATGAGAAATCTTTTATAAAATTAACGTATTTTAACGGTGCATCAAACACACAAAATAACAATCAAAAACGATTATTTTAAAACACTCATATGACACTGAATCATCTTTTTTTTTTAGAAATATAAGGACGCTTCGTTAGCGAAGATACGTCACCGTTTTTTGAACAGCGCCGCCAGCGCGGCGGAGCCCAAGATTTTAACGCACATTAGATTTCAACGCACATTTGATTTCAACGCACATTCCGCGCTGGATGTTCAAGAACACCGCACGGCCGTCCATGCCAAAGAAAGACACTCACAACAACACGGAGAGTCAAGAATTCCTATTTTGGTTAAGAGCTTATTTTCGAGCGAGCTGTCGTTTTAGGGTGCCATGCTGAGGATAATGCGGGCCATAATCTCCTGGACCAGGCCTGGTCTGGAGAAAGCACTTTCTGCCGCAGCCCGCGGTGCGTTCGGGGGGACAAAAGGACGAGAAAGAATCTTCGATTAGATCGGAGTTTCGATTTCGACTCGGAGTGAAGTCTTCTTTGTGGCCAAGGAAAACACGAGGTGTTCAAAGGCAGCTCCTTAGCGAGCGCTCCATGCCATTATCTGTCGATATGAAAATAAAACGCACCACCTGCCTTTGGGGGTTACTTCACCAGCTGCATTAGATGTTACTTCACCACCTGCTATTGTGTTACTTCACCACCTGCCATTGTGTTACTTCACCACCTGCCATTGTGTTACGTCACCACCTGCCATTGCGTTACTTCACCACCTGCCATTGTGTTGCTCCACCACCTGCCATTGTGTTACGTCACCACCTGCCATTGTTCGTCACTAGAAACCTACCAAAGAATCAATCCTCAAACCAATCCAGAAAATTTTTAGGATACCAATTCCCAAAATAATTTCGGGAATGAGCCCGAAACCAACCCAAAAAACAACTCCACCAAATCCAGTCCAAAAGACAATGCAGAATTCAATCGGGAAACCGACTTCCGGACTCGGAAGTCTGGAATGACGAGCGATGACGGCGGCGACGTCGGACATCTGGTGGTCTGTGAAACATGGCGGCCATCCTTCATGGACGATGTCTTATCGTTTCAAGGATGAGCTCTTGTTTTTGGTGCAAGTTTTACAGCAGCAACAAAGCAGCCCTGCAGCGCACACCGGCTGGCACACGGCGCCTCCTGCAGCACAATGTGCTCCAGCAGCACGCGCCGGCCTGTGAAGCGCTCGAGCGCCGCTGCTGGGCGTCCTTGCGTGCCCCAGTGAACCAAAATTCGTTACATCGCTAAAAAAAGCACTCAAGTGATAAAGCTGCAGCGAAAGTTTGGACGATGGGCAGGAATATGGATGTACTCTAACACGCTTGGGATGTTGGGCTTGGGATGTTGGGCTTGGGATGTTGGGCTTGGGATGTTGGGCTTGGGTTGTTGGGCTTGGGATGCTCGGAAGTTGGGACGCGTCATTTTGACACTTTGGAACTCGATCTTTGTGCCCCAATTTTTATAAGGTTTTTAAATTGGCTTGAGAAAGAGCGTCAGCCTTGGGCTAAAACTACCAGGAAGCGTAAAGTCTAAGTCCCCTGATTACTGCACAAATCACCTTTAAGTAGTCCACGGCAGCCTAATGAGTAGATCCATCTAATGTGGTTTTGGTGCTTCCAGCGATGCGGCAAATAGGCAATGTTTGCATGGAGAACTACGAGACAAACTGGGCAGGTCACCAACTCGTGTGCAACCATTCGTGATAAGATGACTCGCAATAAATTATTCGTGATAAGATGAGTCGTAATGAATCATTAGTGATAAGATGACCCATAAGAAATCATTAGCGATAAGATGATTCGTGCGCAACCATTCGTGATAAGATAACTCGTTACTGGGGAGCTTATTTACAATAACTTTAAGACTTCACAAGACGTATTCCATGCTCCAAATAACTTTACAAGCAGCTTACTAGAATAATTTTGCATTCAATATCATTGTAACGAACTCACTCTGGAAATAGCCTTCATTACAGTATACTAACTTTGCACCTCTCCCACCAAAAACGAAATAAAAATTCGTTTAAAAATGCTTGCCGAATCTGCTTTATCGGGCCATCTGATTTATTTCTATTGCATTTCGAGATCTTTTTAAACCTACATTAATATTCGGCAACAAACTTTTTCCTATCGTAGATGTTTAAATAAATATATGTATACATAGATACGTTGTATACGGTTCAGTATTCAAGGATTCCAGTATCAGTGATGCGAAAATAATGGATTCAAAATTTTTAAGAATAACCGAAAAATTCCGAAATGATCTTAATTCCGAAACGTACCAGTGAAAAATCTCCATTGCTAAACTGGTTGTCATTTTATTTATGCATAGTTTTCCGTATTGGAGGATATTCACAGAACTTTATAAACCAGACTCAATATCTACGCGATTCTTGAAAACAAAGGCAACTTGCGGAAAGGAATCTACGACATCCCAAGAAACACGAACGTAAAATTTTCAAAAACCTGTGTCACATTCTAGAATTTTTTTATTTTATTCGTTGAATAATGAGCATAACGTTTTTAAACCTTATGTTGCTCACATTTTTTATTCAAATTGAGAATAATACTTTTGTGTGAGCCCCGTCCTTGGGTAGTGTTAAATGATATATGTATATGTTCTGTTCAAAAATGAACGTTTATTCTTAATTATTGTTGGTTCAATATCCATTTAAAGTGATTCGTAAGCAATCCTTTGTGATAAAATGATTCGTAAGTAATTATTCGTGATAAGATGATTCGTAAGCCATTACGTTGAGTATATATAGAGACCATGACGTCTTTATGGATTGTTGCCTGAAAGAAACACTATACTGTAAAGGGTTCTATTTCAATTCGAGTAGCGATAATGACTTTTCAGTTTAGGACAAGCAAACCGCATCTTTTGCGTACGTCCTACCATTAGCAGATGCTTAGAACGGCCTTCCTTTAGTCTCAGGACTCCACCGAAAGAAAACCTGAGCTGCTCAACGCGGTATCGTTATTGTCTTAGTTACCGCAGTACGTTCCCGAGCAGAGATAGGAGGTATAGAAGGTGATACCGTTCAGAAGCTGGTACGCGTGTGTGGACCGTCTCTTGTGATATACGCCATATATGTGGTACGTGTGATATATGTGATCTATGTGATACATGTGATCTATGTGATATATGTGATGTGTGTGATATATGCACTCGAACGTTGTTGCAAGTGTGAAGGACTATGTTCTGAAATTTTAAATGAAATACGTTTTTATCCCATTTTCCACATGATTTGATGTATCGAGCTCTTGTACTCACGTTTTTTACTTCATCTGCTTCGAAAAATGTGAGCTGGGAAGTAAGAAAAAAAAATCTATTTTTCGAATCGTTCCTCAAGTTGGATTCAGGCAAAAATTGGTAAATGAGTTATAGAAAATTCGCGCATACATAAAAGATTAAAATCGTTCGTAAACTTCGATTCCGTAAGAAATAAGTAAAAATTTATTCATACATGGGGGCTCAAAATCGTTCCTAAGCTTCGATCCCGTAAGTTTTCGATAGCTTATTTCCTTTCTTTTTTGAGATGATGTGGAAACTAACGATTTATTGACACAAATTTTGTTTCGTAGTTATCAATGACATAGAAATTTACGAAAATATTGTCTTGCTAACTTACTTATAAAATTAATGTTAAACAAGTTGAATAGGCGATGAGCAACTATTCCAAACTGCCACTGGGTGGGTCCGATGACTGGTCCTTGAGGAACCCCGTGCTCTCGGCATCACGACGTCCGCTTCATGATTAGCTTTTAAAACTCATTCCCTGCAGCGCTTATTACTATATGTGTAACCACTTAAACGAATTTACTTTCAAGGTTGTGTCTTGGTTGAAATGGAGGTAATAATAATTTTTTGCCTTTAGATTCAAAGTTAGTAAAATTGATCGCTTTTTCACGTCAAGTTCAGCGCTATTGAAGTTTTTAGAAGGTGTTTGGCGGTAAAATTTCGCAACTAGTGGAAACTTGTTGAGCAGTAATATTTATATCAAACAGGAGTTCAGTAGAAAATGTTAGTTTAAAAATATTTTAACATACCCGAGGGCGGCAGAGGAGACAATTTTGCAGGAGTGTCAATTCATAGCGAGAAAAAGACCTACTATCGAAAACATGTTAAGCCTTCAGTATTATGAATACATTCCAATGTCATTCGTGACAATTTAACTGCGAATATAGATCTACAAATTATAATGTTCATGATAAAAATTAGATCTTCAATACTGTTGAGCATATTGCAATGGCTATGAAGAAAATTGAACCATGAACATTAATGAATAAATTACAATTTACACTCATGCGTTTTAAAATCAAAAAATTTCATCCATTCATATTGAAATGCCATGCCTTTGTATGTATATATCTTACAGTTTATTTATTTTGCTATTCGACAGGTAAATTTTTCGACTGACGACGAACTCTTTATTTGTTTCGAAAGCCATTAATAATTGTGAGAGAATTCGCTCGTCAGAACTGTGCAGGGCAGGAATTACAAAACAGTTCCACTGGGACTGTTTTCCACTGTGACTGTTTTCCAATGTGACAGTTTACCCCTGTGACTGTTGTACCCCCGCAACTTTCCTCCAATGGAAGAATTTCCTGCAGAATTTTTAAGCTACTTATGAGGAGGAAAAAAATGCGCATGGCGATCGATTTATATTCAAGCTATTCTCAGATATCAAGGAGAACGAAATTCTATGTAACACGCCCTCTGAATAAAACATACCCTCTGAATAAAACACACCCTCTGAATAAAACACACCCTTGGAATAAAGATTAAAAAGTCCGTCGTGGGTCTCATTTCATCTCGACAACTGAGCTATGGAGGCGGCAGGGCGTGGCCACTGAGCTGTGCGCTGGGGACGTCATTCGGCCCGATATTCTGGATGCTCGCATTCATGCCTCACTGCTTTATTAAATAAAGGAAATAAGATGAAATAGGGCTGTTCCCATGCCCAGTAATGTCCAGTTTCCGTCTCGGCACCGGACATCGGACGCTTCCCGGGACGCACACGCGAGTGGGCCAAGCTAAAGATCCCGTTTTGCAAGTTGGAGATCCCGTTTTGCAAGTTGGACATCCCGTTTTGTAAGTTGGAGATCCCGTTTTGCAAGTTGGAGATCTCGTTTTGCAAGTTGGATATCCCGTTTTGCAAGTTGAAGATCCCGTTTTGCAATTTGGAGATCGCATTTTTACAGTTAAAGATCATGTTCTACAAGCTGCATATTCAGTTAAATAAGTTGAAGATCCCATTTTGCGTAATTTCTAACCAGTTGGAAATTCCATCCTAACATTTTGAGTACCCCATGGGGACCCCTCAGTCCCGCCCCATGTTCC
>VOMN01050392.1:0-14631 GCA_014899125.1 Orchestia grillus | reverse complement strand
CCCGCTAGGTAACCCGCTAGGTAACCCGCTAGGTAACCCCGCTAGGTAACTCTGCTAGGTAACTCTGCTAGGTAACTCCGCAAGGTAACTCTGCTAGGTAACTCTGCTAGGTAACTCTGCTAGGTAACTCTGCTAGGTAACTCCGCTAGGTAACTCCGCTAGGTAACTCCGCTAGATAACTCCGCTAGGTAACCCCACAAGAGTTACGATCAGCGCCTGATGAATACGCGCTCATGTCAATAGCAATGATCACGAGATCAAACGTTAACGTTCAGCAGCAGACGTCTTATCTTATCATCGAGCAGTAGCAACACTCCGCAACTTGGTGCTCGAAGGGCAGCTTTATCTAGCGATGCAGCGCCACATTGTTGACTGTAGGGCGACACTCTTAAAAAAACATTGAAACATTTAGCCAGAAAATAAATACGTCTTTATAACTATAGGAACAAAATAAAAATTTGTAAAAATAGAATTTAACACTCAGTTAGCCATTTGTTTTAATACTAGGGATTGAATGCTCCAAGCTATGGTGAACTTTAGAAATATTATTTCAATGTGTCTTTTTCATTAGTTCCATAACTCGTCGAGTGTTGTGGAAGAATCATTTTGTGATAACTGATTTTTGAAATTATGATAGTTTGTTCCTGATTTTGTTTCACTATTTTTACTCCGAAGAAATTATTCACAATACGTACTGGTGCAATACTGATTGAATATATCGTATTCTATCACTGACCTTATTTTCAATCAATAATTATAAATTTTAATCCTCGAAGAAAAGTATTCTTGTGGTGGGAACGACCGTACAAGAATATTATTGATGGCGAGCTAATTTGTTTCATCGGGCTGCAATTTTGAATACAAGTCCGGACTACCAAAAGCAGCCACTCTCCCAGCGGGTGGCGGGGCAAACCCTGGAAATGGATGCGCTGGATTTTATTTTTGAGTCATTTTTAAAACTTTTGATGCGATTTGATGTAATTCTCATGACAAAAGTGCCAATAGTTTTTGTGAAATTTGAGGCACTGGCCGCGACTTCTTGAGGTGGTGCACACGTGAATCGTATTGATTTGATGAAAGAATGTCAATTTCCGCATGAATAATTAATTGATGGATTATTTACAGCGCAGCATCTATATAAGGCAACTTGTGTTAAATAGTCTGTTCACATATATGTAGGCATTCGTAAGGGTGTGAACATAGTTTTAAGAAATTTGATAATTACTGTTCCTATGATCATAAATTTGAAGTTTCTCTCAATGCGTATTTAAAAATTTTTGCAGCATTTTTTTCTATGTGTATTAGTGGCAGGGTGATCATTTACCTGCGACATTTGAAATCAAAACCAATGATTTTATTCCTCAAGCTATCATTGAAATTAAATCATTCATGGGAGAAACGATTCTTGCTGTAGCGAGTATTTTAAATGAAATTAGATTATCTACCTTCGCATGCAATTTTAATTTGTTTTTACGGAGTTCTCTCAAAGAACGTTCAGTCAGCGGCACTGAGAACTATACTTAAAGTGTGCTTCAAGATCCAAGAATAAAACTCGTTGGATCTTTTCACAACCGTCTCCTACACATACTCAGGTATTCGATCCCTTTCAAGTGCAGCATTTGATCGACATGTTTGGTAAAACGAACACTAACACTCCCTTCACTTCAGAGCCATTATGTATGCGATGCTCCCGTCAACCAAATTTAGAGCTCGTCTCTTTCAGTCTTGGGATTTTGTCTCGGAAAACACAGGAATCAGGATCCTGACGTGCCTAATTTGAGCTTCTCTCAAGGCACCTCGGCTATGTCAACTCGGTCGCTGTCGCTGGTGGCGTTCGGGGTGGCCGTGGGCTCCGTGTTCGTCTACTACACCTGGCGCAGGAGGAATAAAACCTTGCAGTGAGTTGCGATGTTTTGGTCACTGTAGCACGGGACTACTGGCTCAGTGTATGTTGTGCAGTGCCGGTGCACTTTTCTAGGTTAGTACAAGTGACGTTATCTGCTGTAGTCTAGGACTAAGGGCTTCGTGTGATGTTGTGACATTTGTGTGGCTTAGAACTCGTACCTTTACGTACAGTACCTGAGCAGCAATGTTTTCGCGCAACATAGTCCCATTAGGTCAGAAGTGTGATTCACATTCCTTCAGTTCAGTTAATTTACCTCATCCGACGCTCATCTTATTTCTAAGCGGATCCCCTGTTCAAAGTAATGATAAATTCGATTTGTCGAAGCAAGCGTCGATCTCAGAATAAAATAATTCACTGAACGATCATATATAGGACGTTCGACGATTCGAGCCTAAGATCAAGTGTCTAGTCTCCATTAGGTGAAATTCTTGTCTCAGATACACTGCCCACTGACTCACAGCGTTAAATGAACGAGAGGTGAGAGATGTATTTCATTATAATTTGCGTTATGCGCCAGCCGAATATGCCTTTTTCCCTCAAGAAACAGGATCCAAGCTCAGGCAGATCGATCTCCAGTAGAGCGAGATTCTCGAGGCTGATGGACTGGTTGGCTTCTCTACCGACGTCCCAAACTAACTTGTCAAACTTATCAAACTTATCTCTGTCATCTAAATCGTTATTCCTTATTGTTCTCCAAGTTAGTTTACAATAAGAGAAGAAAACCCAGACTTTTTTCAAATCTAACCGAAGGTACAATTCCAAGCCCTGTATAAAGCTTCCGCGATGTGGAAGATAGAAGTTTTACGTACGATAATTAATTCCCTTCACTATCGATATTTGTGAGCCAAGAAAGATCATCCTCAAGTTGAGAACATAATTAGGCTCAATTATGTGCCTGAAGTGTGCCTGTTTTGCCTGTGGTATGATAGAATCAGCATCTTCTAGCAGCAACTTATGGTTGTTAATATATTTCCGTAAACGTTGTATATCTAGCATGTTTGATTTTATTTGCGACTGTCAGTAGCAGGGAGAGGGAAGCTGGTGTATTAGTCATTTTCGTTGTATATTATTAAGAAATAAATACGAATGCTGTCTTGTAAAATGTCAATGAAACCCGAGATGAGTATATGGAGTTAGGGACTACCGAGAGCAGTTTCAAATGGGAAAAATATGTGATGAGATTATGTTTCCTTTTTTTATTCCCTGCTTTGTATCATAACGTTTATAAATGAACGTATATGGACTAAATAGCTTTCACCTCTAATAGTTTCCTCGCAGATGCATATAAATATACGAACACCCTTAACTTCCCATCTACAAATATTTTTTTAATTCATCTAGCTTTTTCAGAGAGGAGAAATGTGCAACATAGAAATGTGTATAAATATTCGATTTGAACGTGAAATAGGTGAGCCTCTATCCGAAATTCTAACTCATTTTAATTCGTATTATAATTGATACGTATGCACTCATGATTTGAACGATCGTACGGGGTGATAAAAAATGTACTAACTGATATATTTTTTTTCTACTTCTGCCCAAGTACAAGATTGCTTATCATTACCACAAAATGCTCGAATAAGAGAAATAGGACCTAAAATATGCGCGGTTACGTACATGGAATATGCTCGAAAAGGTGCACTAAATAAGCGTAAAATACGATTAGCTCCATGAAATTCATCTCGCAATTTCGACAAAATGTTTGGGAGTTGAGCGTGTGCAGGTGGGAGGAGGTGGGCCGTGTGGCAGAGCTGGTCGTGTTCCCCGTCAAGTCTGGCCGTGGGGTCAGCGTCCAGACGGCAACCGCCACCAGCTACGGCCTGCGAACTGGCAACGTTGTGGACAGGTACGTTTAACTGCACAGATGGATCTCCTCGGCTTAGAAACCGTACGACAAATGTCGATGCTATGAGAGAAATTTGTTTTTCTGAGTACTCATCCCATTGTCCAGAGTGGCCAGTACGAAAGTACCAAATAGTCACAAGCGGATGATTAACGCCGACGGATAATTCCTCACTCTAATTAGACAGTTAAAATGAGGATTAACTGCACTGAACTACAAGTTATTGGTACCTACGGTTGATTCTCCGAGCTATGGACAGTAGGTAAGTCTCCCTAGGTGTGGACAGTAGGTGTGTCACTGGAGCTGTGGACAGTAGGTGCGTCACTGGAGCTGTGGACAGTAGGTGCGTCACTGGAGCTGTGGACAGTAGGTGCGTCACTGGAGCTGTGGCCAGTAGGTGCGTCACTGGAGCTGTGGCCAGTAGGTGAGTCACTGGGGCTGTGGCCAATAGGTGAGTCACTGGGGCTGTGGACAGTAGGTGTGGCACTGGAGCTGTGGCCAGTAGGTGCATCACTGGAGCTGTGGCCAGTAGGTGTGGCACTGGAGCTGTGGACAGTAGGTGCGTCACTGGAGCTGTGGCCAGTAGGTGCGTCACTGGAGCTGTGGACAGTAGGTGCATCACTGGAGCTGTGGCCAGTAGGTTCGTCATTTGCAATAATTTAGACAGTTAAATTCCTCATGTAGCCAAGTGAGAGATCTGTACAATTTTTTATTCCCCATCCATTAATCTTTAGAAATATGTACCGTGACCACAACTACGATTATAATACTCAATTTTTTACAAAACTACCATGACTAGATTATCTGTAAGGGTAAGTGTTCCTCCATATTCTCTTTTTCTCATTATTCTCACAGCATTCACATTTTTCATCAACGCATACAATAAGTCTTAAGTTTATATTCTTGATTTATTTTTGGCTGCTCTTTATTTCGCAAAGGATTTTACTATATCCTCCATCGTACATATTCCTTCCCAAGAAAGGTTTTAATTTTATTTTCATTAATGAGCGCTCTTCATTGCTCCCAATTTAATGACTTACCTCTTTGTAAAACAGGTTCCATTGCCGTTTTTTCACACTATTTCTTCTATATTTTACTGAATTTTTGTCAGTCATTCACGAAAAGCCATTCTATTTCATATTTTTCCTTTCAGTTTGTTTAGGTAGTTTTGATCCTTTCCAGTGTTAAAAGTCTGGTTACTAATTAAATACTGAATTATTTTCTCTTCAATAGCACGTCAATCTTTTCAGGCCATGAGTTGAGTTTTTTTTTTAAAGAAAATTCACAATACGTTTTAAATCATGTGCAATGGTCACAATTTGATTAAAACCAATTCAAATTCCCTGTTAAAACTTTCCTCTGTCTCCATTTTCCCATCTCAACATACACTTCCACTCATGGTTCTAAGTTACGACAATTTTTCCACACTTTTAATTTTCTCTGCCTATGTCAGGTCCTTCGTCGTGGTCATGACGACGGGAGAGAAAAAGGTCCACGTCACGTCTAGCATGGTCCCGCTCCTGAGCACCGTCAAGACGAGTATGTTGGAAGGAGACCACGTCCAGTTCACCGCCGACACCTGTGACCGACCGGCCACGGTCGACCTAAACAAAGCCTTAACACGTGGGGCTGTCACGTTCTAGTAAGAACTACTCTCTTGTCCTCCCAAATCTGAGGTCGTTACATCTGACAAAGCCGCACGTAGAGAAATTTTTCTCGCAAAGTCATACTCTCTTTGGATATTAGAAATGCTAACATAAATTTTTCTGTTTCACTCCAAATTCCTATTAGATGAAATGTTTCTTTTTGAATCATGCTCACAAATATTTCTTACGTAGCATTCAGGAAATTAGTAACTAACAATTTTATAAATAGTGAACATATGTCAATTTTGGACATGTAAACGCAATTAATGCGCAAGTGTACTATTGTGCAGTGGCAACAGTGCTGGTAGGAATTCCATGTGCCAGGAGATCCATTAATTAGTCAAGTTAGACCTCAATTGAATATGCTGTGTTTAGTTGAAAATTGCTTACCTGGAAGATAAGGTGGGGGAAGATAAAATAGATGTGTGTTTACGCCACAGTAGGTCAAACTTGGTGGTACTACAATACTTGATGTTGGCTACGATTCCTCTGAGTTGTATTCAAATCTTCGGCTTCTGCACCGTAATCCATGAGGGTATGCACAATTATGCATCTGGTTGTGTGACATTATACATCTAGGTATTTGAGATTAAATATCTGGGTGTGCATTTTAATATATCTGGATGTATAAGATCATGCATCTTGATGCATAATATAATGCAGGTAAGCCCGTAAATATAACGTCAAATTGCGTAACTTTGACCTGTGCATACACTTACGACCTGTGCATATACTTACAACCTGTGGACATTTGAGATGGAACATTTGAGGTATACTCATTTTCCGATTTCTGAAAATCTATCCGGGGGTATAATTTTACTCACTTATTTTTCACAGCGATCCCTCATTTGGCTCTCTTCTTGGCAAAAATTACGAAATTTCTTTCTACTCTTCATAAAATTCACTCTAATGTTTGTTCTATGAAACTATTATGAGCACAGGAGATATCTTCGGTAGGACACACGCTATGAAGCGTTCTGTGTTCAATTTATTTATTTTTCCTGTATTTTTAAGGTAGAAGATACGTTAAGATGAAACACGCTAATGACTTTAGCGGGTCTGGTTGAAGTGAACCTTATGATGTTAAAATTATCTATTTAATAGTTGGAAAATCAAGGTGATATTCTCTGAGATTTTTTAATTTACCTGGGTGATGTGAAAATTTTCAAAACTCAGGGCTGCAGTAGCAGGTGGTGTGTAAGGGTGTACGGGCCAGTAGGATCCCGTGCGGCAAAGGTACTTCGAAGATACACCACAAAGTGTCGTTTTAGCTAAATTGATTGATGAATCTCTTCAGATTTATATTAATGAGCTCTTCAGATTCACAACTAGAACTATATTGATGCTTAAAATCTGGAATGATAGGGGGATGTTAAGTTAGGCAGCATTTGATTTTAAAGCTTTGATGAACTTTTTTCTATTTAATTTCTGTTTTCTTTTTCTCCGTCCATCTCTAGAATAATGGATTAAGAGTAAGCTAAATTTTCTTATGAAATACCGTAGACTTCCGGGAAAGTGTGTTTTGGTTGGGACACTTGATGGTTACATTTATTAAGTGTGTTGGTTTTCTCTCCCAGAATAAATTTTATCTCACAATACCTAGATAATGCCGTTGGCTACGGAGATTAACGAAAAGTTTCCGATCAAATGAGAAAAACTATTGGCAATATCCTTAAATGCATTTATTCTGCTGGGGTAACAGGCAATTTTATTTTTATTCTTATGTCCTACAGCAGGAAATCATTTTGGAGAGTAGAAAACTTTTTCATTTTCTGCTGGTTATTTCCAATGTAATTCATAGGAACCAAAATAAATAAATTTTATATATTGAGGTAATTAACTAGTAGCTAAAAAAATTTACGTGGCAGTTCAGATTTTAAAAAATTCTCTTTGCATTGCGGGATAGCTAATCTTATGTTGTGGAATTCAGTAATTTCATTTGTTCAAGTGTCGAGGCAGCTAAAATATGTGTAATTGCGAGTGATCCAAGGCAAAGTGTCGCCAAATGTTCCTTTGCCTAATATTGGCTGTCAAGATAGCCTTAATAAATGTTCTACTTCATTTTACAAAGAGATATCTGTACCATTGAATGAAACTATTTCTTCAACTAATTTCTAAAAGATATCGTTTCTTCCGCTAAGTTACTTAGGCCTTCTTTTAAGACGGTTTTTATTTCTAGCGATCAACCTTGATAATCCAATTGAATCTAAAACTTTAGGCTTACTATAGTTTTTTTGAGCGTAATTTACAATCTGCCCGAGGATCTATCGCATGATTGCACCTCATACAGACCTGGTAACAAATTCACTTGAGTGAAAAATTTCCTCAATAATTCTTCCCCATGAACGTGGCAGTAGAACCTAGTAATTTCAGGGTTCAAGTGCAAAGATAAGATAATTTTTGGAATCAGAGAACTGAGAGGCTTTAAATTTTGTTGCCAATGTTTTTTGTTGTCAGCCTCTTAATTCTCTGGTGTAGGATATACGTGCTTTGTAGACAATTACATTTAGCTCAATTGCAATGCGCAAATGAGCTATCATTTTTACGTCTAATCCAGAATTGTTTCAATAAAGTGAGTTCAAGCTCATTTTGCAGTTCTTGCATATTCCGAGGATATGCTTTATGTTTCCCTAATTCATTTTCTTAATGTCTCAAAAACACATTTCGCTATCTCGTACGTATTCTTCCTCATTAGCATGAAGACCGAAGAAATGCGGGGATTCGACTGCGGTGAGGAAGTGGCAGCGTGGCTCCAGGACGTGCTGTACCCCGACACCGAGCCCTCGAAGAGACCTGTAATACACATGGTCTTTGTCGGCAATCCTGAGAGCTACAAAACAGCTGCCCCAAAGCCAGACATCTTTCCTTTCCCTCAGTTTCAAGATACCGATTCGGTGAGTTAGACATGTCTTAACTGGAAGACGTAAATGGTGTGCAAGAATACAATATAGTACAACGGTATGTAAATGTGCTACGGTATTTGATAATTAATGACTATTTGTTGTTCGGAATCAAAAACAAATTACGCTAAAATCACAGTCCAGTTCCGTGTCTGTTTATTTCATGGTGTGATATTCCGTGTTTGTTTATTTCATATCCATAAACTACTATCACAGCAAAACGTTATGCCCCTCGTCACTTTAACAGCCCAATCGAACGTTTGACTAATTTACTTTGTTGACCAAGAAAATGTAGATAAGTTTTAAGGGGCTTTACGTCCAGAACTTTCTGCCCCAGCACCAAACGGTGAACATGGGATTATTTCATTTTCTGTATGTGATGGAAATTTTCTGTTAAAGTGAAAGTTGATCAACGACCTACTGACTGGAATGCTATTTGCGAAATTATGAATCTAAAGTATTCCAAACAAATTTATTCATTTACATAGCACAATATAAATGAATATAAAAAGTGTGTTTATAACATTCCGAATAATTCGCCCCAGCTCTTCAAAATCCCGCCACCCAATCGAATGGTGTCTCGGAGTCATGCAAATCAGATATTCAACTGGAATCACGTGACCTTTAGACATCTTTTTTCTTTACACACTGAGTTCAAATGGGAAATAATTTATCCAGCTGTTCGTGCGGTGAATTCAAACTCAATGTTATATTATTTTTTACTTATTTTTAGTTTCAATCTCGAGCATATGCAAAATGTATACTTCCAAGTCGGCCTTACTCGTAAGTGGCTGCTATAATTATGAGAACATTCTTTCTCATAATTTTTAATTCTCGTAATTAAAACAACGATGGATAACCAAATGAGCGCAGACAGCTTTCAGGGCGGAGGTGCATTCTAAAAAAGAAAAATATAGTGTATATATATACGTCAGGAATTATTTATTACCCGAAGTGGTCGCAGTGACAAATAAATAACAGAAATACTGGAAGACTGAGTAAATGACAATTAAATCAAGCGATATCTGAGCTCATGTGAACCAAATGATACTCATTTTAATACTTCGATATCAGGCACACAAGAATAAATGGTATTTTTTATGAATAACTTAATTTAAATCCTGTTCCTCCTACTAAATGTAGACAAAATTCCGCTCTGATGTTGAAACGCGCATTAAGTTAAATTTATTTTCCCTTTCAGGTCGTACGACGATGGCTAGAGACAATTTACAATTCTGATTAACGTTTATAGTTCAAGACTCGTATATTCACTTAACGAAAAACAGCCTGTGGAGTAGTATCGAAATACGTCAGTCTTTCAATTTAAATGGTAAGGTGCTTCTATGTATAGCATGCAACCGCGGCTCAGTGGATTATAAATCCAAAATTCGTACAAACTGCAAACCCATTCCCTTTCTCCCCTGGATTGGGTCGGTGTAGCTCTGAGCAGCCTTTTGCTCCTCCAGTAATTTTCGTTATCATGTTTCGACACGAGGGCGTTGTGATTTATAAATCTATCAAATCGTTTCAGGAATTTGATCACCTGTTTTACCACATGAAGATATCTATGTTTTTGCACGCATACCAATGAATTTTTTTTCAGCGCCTGTACCACGACGCCTGCGCCTACCTCTTGACAAGCTCCTCGAGTTTGGAGGACGTGAACTCCCGACTGGACACGCCTGTGACGATGGCACAGCTGAGGGGCAACATCGTCGTCACCGGCCAGCCTGCCTTCGACGAGGACCATTGGGCCTACGTCAAGATCGGGGAAAATGTCGTTATGCGCACACTGAAACCGAGAGAGGCGTACGTTTCAAATAATTGCGACTATCAGAACCATTAAAGCAATTCAAACAAATCGAGCAATTCGAGCAATACGAGCAATTGGAGCAATTCAAACAGTTCGAACAATTCGAACAATTCGAGCAATTCGAGCAATTCGAACAATTCGAACAATTCGAACAATTCGAACAGTTCGAACAGTTGAAATAATTTAAACATAGCGAAAAATTAAAACAATTCAAAAAGGTAAACGATTCAAATCATTCTTTAACACAAGCGTTACGTCAGTTAAAAGTATTCAGAATGACTTTTTTAACACATGAAGCATTAAAAACGCTTAGCTTCCATTTTATCGCTTTTACTTTTCTCATATTCATTTCTACTAAACACGCAATTTTAGGGGAAGGCTATAGGCTCAGATGGCGAACCAAACTTTAGCGATGAAGGAGCGTGGGGACAGCTGTATCATGTGCGGAGTAAAGTTAAATGAAAGATTCAAATTATTTAATTTAGCTGCAACGAAGCAGTTTAATATGTTAACATTTGTTGACAGTGGAGATTGCTGTGTGTGATGTATGAATTAGTCTATCGTTCACTGTTTCCGGATCAATGAAGTAGGCTCGTCAGGGAGTGTAAAATGGACAACAGGGTTAGGTTCCTTGAGATTGTCTATCATAAGCTTCAGGGACTTGCATTTCCAGGGAGACAGTGTAACGCTACCTCAACTATAAAGATAGGCTTTCGGGACTTTTATCTTTCGTACCTTCTCCACTTTTATGAATTTTCACACCTTCTTCGCTATTCATTTTTGTTTATTCTTCCTCCTCATTCTTAACTTGCTGTGTTGTGCGCGAGGGATCCTGTGTAGAAACACACCTTGGGAATAGATTCCCTGTTCATTATAGTCCATACTACATGGTCCCTTCTCTTTCGGAGCCACATAGTCGAGTCACCAAAGCGCTGCAGTCTATACCACCGCTACTGCACCAATAAAGTCCGAGCCACCGAAGCGCTGCAGTCTATACCACCACTACTGCACCAATAAAGTAGATTTTGGATTTCAGAGATCACAAAACCATGTTAAAAAAATTGGACATTTAAGATGCGTTGAGAAAATATGACTTTTTAAAGAAGTGCATCTACTTAGAGATAGTCGAGCTTAATATGACGCTAATAACTATTTTACTCGTTCCATATGTACTGCAGTGAGTTACACTGGCTCCCCTAACTCGAATTTCTGTAATTTTTATATTTTATTTGGTAGTTCGAGGCAATTCTCTCTATCATAATTCTATTCTGCAGGTGAAAATAGTATTTGCGGTGGTTGCGAGGTATCTCGAGAAAAACTAAAAATTTCTGTACGCAATGAATGATTTTTACGGACACAAGATCTATTATTTCAATGTATTTATCTGCCTCCTGAAACAGCCGGTTTAAGTATTTACTATTCTAACCCATTGCTTTCTTTCCAGGTGCATCCGCGTGAACGTCAACCCTGAGCGAGGTACTTTTCAAAATGAAGTTTTGGATGTCTTAAAAAAGTAAGTCAACTCCAAAATAAAGTTCTGAAAATTCGGAAACAACACCGCTGTATGCTATATTTTATTTATCAGACCTGAATATTCATAGGGTTGTAATTCACTCACGTCTAGAATGCTCATTGATTGCGTTATTGGAGACGAGATTTTAAATTTACTTTTTTATTTATGCTTTTACTTCTAAGTGAAACAATTTGAATAGATTTCAATTTCTTAAAAATGTTCCCCAATATGCATGACATTGTCTTCATCTTCCCGGGTGAATCTATTGAGGGAGAATTCTATTTTATATTTCGTGAGAATGTGTTATGTTTCACCAACAAGAAAAGCGGTTCTCAGAAAAACAAGAAAGAAACTAAAAAGAAAGGAAAGGGAAATACTTCTAATGCTGACGTGTGAGTTGGCATGTCAACTACGTGATTAGGAAAGTAAAAATAAGAGTGGGAACAGTAGCAGGTGAGTATATTGCTGTAATCATCCTGGTTGTACAGAGGAATGTGTTTTCTATTGCCTGATACGGGGGCATTGTGCCGAAAACATGTACGAGGATATAATATGGCCTAAATCCAGCTTAGTGAACAACACGCAGTTCATTTAATGTAAGTTATAACAACGGTCTTGGAGAAGCAAGTCAAAGTCAACAAAAGTTCGGGAGGGAACACGAAGCTCAATCTCAATCACAACTATCTAGATTGTCAGCTTTATTTTTATTGTCTACGGTTTCTCTACATATCTAGCGGGCTTTTTACTTGAATATAGAGTTGAAAAATGAGTTTTATACTTTTCGATATGTGGAGGCACTTTTTTACGCAATTACCAATTTAAGATCGAATTTCTTTTATTTTTAATTTAGCATCTTGCACTTCAGGTATCGAGTTCCTCCGATGCCTCCTCAGCTCGCTAAGCACTGGGCGCAAAAGCCGTTCTTTGGACTCCACATGGGCTTGGGGGAGCCTGGAGAAATTACTGTTGGTGATAAAGTCTACGCTGTCAAGAAAAAACCTCATTGGCTCCTCTGATTTTGCGATGAAATGAGGTGAAATTTACTATTGCAACCTCTCAAAATTCACGGGAAATTTAATATAAAACTCCAGGGCTCTATTCCTCTATAATAAAGACTTCTTAGCATTATGCCTACGCACGAGTTAGCGAGGTGTGCACCACACCCAACAGCAGCTAAATTTATAGACCGTTTCAATTCAGTTTTTAAATTCTCACAACGTTAGACAAAAGAAATCAATGATAAAAATGGTTTAAAGAATCACATTCAACGTTAGGTCAAACATGAATTTTAAAAATGCTTTAATGTTTTTTGCGTTTGATAAAACTAGACATGTACGATACATAGCAACTTGCAGTTCTATCAGCTCTCCGTAATGCTTCGTTTTCCGTTCAAGTATAAATTCCAGTTAAATTTTTTTTTTAATTTCGAATTCAGCTAATAGTATTTGTTTCACTACTGCTGAAGGCATTCACTGTAGGCGCTAATGTATTCGTACAATTACTCTAAATATATTAAGTTTTCTAACGCATTAATATTAGTTGAATTTGAATTCGATTTAATCATATCAAGAACTGCTATCGTATTCAACTTGCTGAATACGTATTCAACTGAAAGACCAAATTCCTCACTTTAAACGAATTATACGAGTTCTCTAGCAAGTATTTTGGTTAAACAATTTGCAGACCTAGCAGCGAGCAGTTTGAAAATGATAAGATTGGAACCTCGTCGTAGAGGGCTTTCAAGTGATGCTAAATGTACGGTGTGATGAGCTAAGGAATATTTGCGCCGAATAATTATGAAATGCGCTGAGCAACTGTTCTTTCAATTTGTTATGAGTTTACTTCAGGTTTGATTTAGTTGTAACAGGAGTACCGCACCAACCGTATAGAATTTTAAAAATTTCTCGTTTTAATACGTTAATTTCATTTTTATACGATCTATGTGTGTTATTGTAATTCTTTGATGCAAAACTTGTAAATTTCTCTTTTGGAAATCATATCGATGCACTATTTAATGAACAATAATCGAATTTTTAGACATGGCTTAAAAATGATATCCATCATTTATTCAAGTAGTATTTTAATTAATAAATAATTTCGTATGAATTTTGCATTTCCCCTCTTATTGCTTATCAAGTATTAATTGAGATTAATCGCTACTTCGTTATTAATTCCGTCCATAGTTTGTATGTGTTCCAGTCGTTCAGCAGTTTCAAATGCTGGTCACACAGATACTCAAAACGAGAGTTCATCACTTCCCAGTCCATCAAATGCATCATGCATGTACGCTGAGGTCCTCAAACATATATCCTAAAATCTTCATGTATCAACTTTTTTATTCCTGGAGCAGAAGCAACAAGGAACCTCTTCCCCTATCTGTAACTCGCTCGTCGGACGTATGAAGTAACTGATCTGCTTGCTAGAATATATTTTTGTTTTTTTTTCAGTTTTTTGACAGCCGAGTTAGGTGTACTAGTGTTAACCAGATCGTACTAGTCATGACTCTTGTGAATACGGGTACAATCCTGGAACCCAACAGCTGCTACGACGGCCTTGAGGAGTCTGTATCCAAGAAGTGACAGCTTATCTAACCGCATATCTTCCTTGTGTTGAAGTTCTTTCGATGCTCACATGACGAGCACAAACTCGAAATTGCACTCAGAAGGTAAACAAACAGCTTTGAATATATGATGTTTTTCTTCCTTATCATGGCATAACCGCTAGTAAAAATAACAACGTTCATACTCACGTTCATTCTCATACTCATGTGAACTAGATCGGAATAAATTATTTTTCTTTCTTTTCTTTCTTTCATTCTAACACAGCTATTTAAACTTAGGCATAAAACTGAACGCTTCGTGAATTTACTCCATACCATACATACTTTTGATAACTCTCATAATTACTCGATCCAATCAAACTCAGTGATACTGATGATTATTATGTAATAATTCCGCTTAGACGTCAACACTGGTAAATATCTCACGATTACGGATGGAAGTGCGGCAGG
>VOMN01050386.1:0-10279 GCA_014899125.1 Orchestia grillus | reverse complement strand
TGTCCTGAAGACTCGCAGGATCCAACCAATTTGTCGCTGGTATTTGCTATTTATGTATATACTACCCTCAACTGGGTATAATAAAAATGTAATTGTAAATGTGGCTGATGAACTTTAATTACAATTTATGTTGTTGCAATGTGTTAGAAGGCCTAATGGATTTTTGAGCTGATACTTGCACAGCTCGGCTTGGGTGTCATGTGAAGTCGATGCTGTCCATCATGTGGTGTGCGTGACTTTGGAGAGCCGGCCTGAGGTGGGAGGACGAGGCAGGCCATTGATCTATCGTCGATATATCGAACTATTTATTTCGGATGAAGAAGAACTTCAGATAAAACCATTAAGAACTTCTTTTCTCTCTCATATGAGAACATTTTCTTCCTTTGAAGATATTAGGCGAGTGCTCCTCTAACGCGTCGCTGGGCGCTTGCACTCAATGTTTGTACGCAGCCCATGATGCTCGTCGCGCCCGGGACATTAAATGAATTCATATTTCCTTGTGCAGCCCCTGGCTGTTGGCTGGACTGGTAAATCCGTTGCATCACTACTGTTCTGCTGTTCGCATTCCTTAGCAGCGAGGTTCGTGCTGCTGACTGCCAGAGCTCAAAATATAAAACTTCTTCCCACCATAAGAGCTACCCAACGACATCTCCTGCTCAATATTGGAGTTTTTCTTGGGGGAAACAGAAGAATCGCATTTGGAAAATGATTCAAATAAAACACTCCTAGTTTTGTTAGTCTCTAAACACGTGAATCTTCTAAGCTGCCGTATAAATTCAACTGCCACTAGGATCATATATTCATTAATAGTGGTAAAGAAGTGAATCCTTTTGAAATTTTTTTGCAGTATAAGGAGTCTCCAGTGGGCTTACTGGTGAACAACCGTCCGCGCCGCAGGTTTCTTTCATTGGTCGCTTAAAATTTCCTTTAGTGAAGGGACATGTCTTGCACTTAGAGAATCTCGTTCGTTTGATGCTTCCATAAATCTCTTCTCATGCACAGGACCCTGATCTCTGGTCAGACGACAGCGCGTCCGCCAGAGCCGTGGGGACCCGGCCATTGGTGGAGCTCTTCACTTTTACATGCAGTCCTATGATCTCCACGGCCCTGAGTTGTACCTGTCAGTCGTCCCTGAGTTGTTCCTGTTAGTTATCCCTGAGTTGTACCTGTTAGTTATCCCTGAGTTGTACCTGTTAGTTATCCCTGAGTTGTTCCTGTCAGTCGTCCCTGAGTTGTACCTGTTAGTTATCCCTGAGTTGTACCTGTTAGTTATCCCTGAGTTGTTCCTGTCAGTCGTCCCTGAGTTGTTCCTGTCAGTCGTCCCTGAGTTGTTCCTGTCAGTCGTCCCTGAGTTGTTCCTGCCAGTCGTCCCTGAGTTGTTCCTGTCAGTTCAGCTCATGGCTGAAGGCTACAGGAAGGGACGTGTGTTTGGCTACACGGAGAGACGTGTTGGGACAAAGCAGTGATGCTGTAGCAGCCTCCCGACGTTTGATCACTTGCGCTATTCCGCTGCTCGTTCTTCCCAAAATTTCGGTCAAAACGCTACCATGAACGAGAGACTCAGACTCAACCCGCGTTATTATAACTGCTTCCCAATAACAAACCGTTCACGGCCTTGGGTCAAATTTTTATGCGCAGCGGCGAGCTGTGGTAGCCAGATGCAGTGCATCACTCTGCATTTGATGCGCGGGACTGCGGAGACTCAAAGAGCTTCGCGGCGTCAGCCTAGAGCGGCCCATCATAGCGGCACCAAGTGGAGCAGCGCATGCAGCGACGCCAGCAGTCCGGGACCTGCAGAGGGGGTGGCACCGCCGGCCTGGAGGCTGCGGCTACTACAGCATCCCTCTCTCAGTCGCGAGGGAACGGTGGTCAGGCGAGCAGTGACGGAGTCTCAGTGCTCGTTCGTTTATTAAGTGATGCGCTGCCATACTCAAGAAAATCAAACTCAAAAGTCGCTCCTGGAGATAAATAACCGAGAACACTAATTTTCTTGGCTTCAGCCAGCATGCGAAAGCAATCGTATTTTGTGTCTTTTATCTTAATGAGTTTCATTGGTTAGAATGTGCTTCATCAATTTATGCACATTGGAGTCATTTCCAATAGATTCATTAAGCCTTCAGTGGAAGACAGAGTGCGACCGGCTCGACTTGACTGCCCCCGGCTCGACAGCCCACCACGCTCAGGCGGCGGGTGCTGCTAATTGAGGACTTCTAATTGGTTGTTGTCCGTTGTGTTCAAATTTTGTAAGCCTAAAAAGACATTCAAATAAATTGGACGCTGATGAAATACAGAATATACATTCTGGAGGCATGCTTTCACTCGGCAACAAAATGTTTGGCGTTGAAGGCTGGGGTGGTGCTTTGAAATGGCAGAACAGTCGGTGCTGAGGGGTGACGGAAATTTCAGACTTTTGATAATTTGACGACCCATAAGTTTGAATAGAAGAGCAAGTGCCATATATATACTGCCAGTAGAGGGTAATGTAGCGTAGATAGCCTTTCTAATACGTAAATTCCTTGGAAAGACTTCATTGGTCATTAACAACGTTGAAAACAAAAATATGAGAAATAAACATTTGTTGGTGCTCGTGAGCATCTTACTGAGCGAGGCGACGGTGCGCGCCTCCTCCCTGTGTCCGCAGCAGTGCAAGTGCAGGTGGAAGGACGGCAAGAAGGCAGTCGAGTGTCAGAGAGGCACTCTAGGCGCCCTGCCAGACTCCATAGAAGCCGACACTCAAGTGCTCGACCTCTCGTACAACATCCTGCAGAGGCTGCCCGCCAGGGCTTTCGTGGACGCGGGCCTGGTGCACCTGCAGAAGCTGCTGATGCGGGGGTGCGGGCTGTTGCAGGTAGACGCCGAAGCCTTCGTACAGCTCACCAACTTAGTCACTCTGGATCTGAGCGAGAATAAACTGCGCGTTTTGCCAGACGCGGCGCTCCGTCACACAGTCGCTCTCAGAGAGCTCGATTTGCATGAAAATCTCATAAGCCACGTTCCTGCGAAGCTCCCTCCAGAACTGACTCGGCTAGATCTATCGTACTGTCGAATTGATTCAATCAATATTGGCGCTTTCAAAGATTTGAAGCAACTGCAGCACCTTCGCCTCGACCATAACCACATCAAGATGTTCCCTACAAATCTGGTGCTGAGCTTACGCAACCTACAGGGAGTAGAACTGCATGGAAATCCTTGGATTTGTGACTGTCGCTTGCGAGCCCTGCATCGGTGGCTGCGAGATGTCGCCCATCCAACATCACCTCTGTGTAAAGTTCCTTCTCGATTGGAAGGGAAAAAATTTAGTGATGTTGACTTGGATTCTTTTGCTTGTCCTCCCCAAGTGCTGGTGACGGGCAAAAAGGCTCAAGGCAAAGCGGGCAGTAACATCACTGCGTGGTGCCCGGTGGCTGGACTGCCCACTCCTGCCGTGTCCTGGTTTCTCGGGGACGTTCTCATCCACAATGGCTCCAAAGTGGGCTCGGCAACTGCCTATATTATCAACGAAATTTCTGAAGAAAAAGGATCTTTGTTGCTTCTGGCAGGGCCCGTGATGAAAGATTCCGGGTCCACGCTTCGCTGCGTGGCCATCAACGCGGCTGGGGCGGCCACCGCCTCCTTCACTCTTACAGTTGATTTTTCACCTAATTTGACCAAAGAACAAATTCTGGGGCTTACCGCGTCATTAATTCTTGGCGTTATACTTTCTCTTTGTGCTTGTATCATCTTAGTGCAGCGTCGCAATAAGCAGCAAGAGAAAAAAATCAACGGAACTCTTCAGTTATCGTTTCCAAATGGCGGCGGCTCAGTGGTTGCTGCGAGGACTCCTGATGAGCAAAACGACGAGTACGAGTCGGACGAGGCGGACGAGCAAGAACTGGAGTATACGATGACACGCCTTCCTCCCAGCAGAACGGGCAGCTTAGTAACGACGCTCATAGACACTGGCGGAGATGAAAACGAAGAACTGCTGCATCGACCGCCGCAGAGGCCGCTAACGGGCGTGTGGCCGGCCCAGGCCCTGGCGCTGTTGGACTCTGCAGCGCCCGAACACGTGATGTACCCAACGGCTCGAGCGCCGCGGCACTCTCTGCTGCCAGACTTCGCCCCTAACTACGCCAGCAGCTGGTCGTGTCACTTCTCCACATTACCCAGGACGCAGCGGCAAGACCCGCCTCTTTACGGCAGAAGTTACACTCCCGACGAAGCACCGTTGTGTCCAAGTTTTATGAACAATATAACCATTCCAGAGCCTTGTCCTCCTCCTCCGCCACTGTCCCCATCCATTTGCAGCGCTCCTGCTGTCGTGCCTCCTCAAGAGCCCAGTTTACCGCCTCCAGCAGTGCAGACGTTGCACACAAAGCTCAGCAGAATCACCGTGAGGGATTCCCCCGACGAAGGCTACCAAGAAGGCACAGATGTCTAGCACAGGCGCGCTCGGGCAGCTCACCAGACAGAGGCAGCTCACGACAGATAGTCTCTTGTGTGCTCCTCGCAGTGGACGGCAAAGTCTTGCGGTGCATTGAAAGTGCCAAAATTTCGTGTTCAATGTCATTACAGCCTGATTGCAGCCTGAGTGAATAATAAATCAACATAGTCGAATTCATTGCTAACTTTTTCTATTTAACGAGTTAGAATCTTAGAAATTACATATTAGGGTAAAGATATACATTTTTGACGATAAAACTTCCCGTGCTGTTAGTTCAACTCTTGTATGTATTTGGATGCCTTTGACAACTTGGAGAGGTACCCACATATGTCTACCAAAGTGCTTTAGCAAAGTGTTATTTGCCGCAGGATTGAAATGCAGAATATAAAGTTACAGTATTTTGTTGATTTACGTGGAGGTATCACTGGAAGATAATATGAACGTTGAGGAGCTGTGCTATAAGTACACATACAGACAATAGGGCTGGCGCTGTGACTACTTTTACCTAGCTTTAGGTTCCCAACAGGGCTGTATCCAGGCGGGCGCGGCAACCTCTCGGCAGCTGACGTGGTGTCGTGCTATCGTGCTCATGAGGTGACCTGCTGTCGTACTATCGTGCTGACATGCTGTCTTACTGACATGCTGATGCACTGTCGTGGTCCATGCTGATGTGCTGCCGTGCTGACGTGCTGCCGAGCTCCCACTCGCGCTCGTACGGCTGTGCGCACTTCTTGTGTGCGGATCATTATTGGAATTGTAGCGTTTGTGATATACTTTTTGTTTTTATACATATATATATACATATATATCAAATACATATATATATGTATCAATAGAAAATGTTCTTTACTGCACCACGAATATAGAGAAAAACTTAGAAAATTTGTCGCGAATTAGGACGGAAGAGTGTTAACTGCGCTCTGCGCTACAGCGGGTCTCGGGCGTCACAGTGCAGGGCAACAATTTATGAATGAAATTATAACTGGTTAGATTAATCTTAAATTCGATTAAATATGTGTTTTTAGAGACTGGGGACGAAAGACATTATTCATATTCCGAGCAGATATGATCAATTTCAAGCAACTGTACACAACGCTCCTCCCAACGCTGCAAGCGTTTTCGGTTGGAAATTCTCTGGGGTTCCCATTAGAAAAAATAAATTGTTTGTGAAATTTTACCTTCAGTTGAGGAAGCCACTTTGACTTCTCAGCAATATCCAGGAGATATTTATGTGGAATAAGTCACGGCTAACCCAGCTGCATCCTCTCTGCTATTGGCTGCAGCGTCTAGGTTCCCCCATGCCAGCTGCAGCTGGTGGCAGCGTCTAGGTTCCCTTATGTTGGCATTTAATCTAATTCTGGTGAGATGGGAAGCGGGAGGTGACACCTAGCACTAGTTACCCACTGCGGAGAGCGGGAGGCGACACCGAGCACTAGTTACCCACTGCGGAGAGCGGGAGGCGACACCGAGCACTAGTTACCCTAGCACTAATTACCCTCTACAGAGAAGTATCTGACGCGGAGGGCAGGTGTATTGAGGTGCGGGACATCAGCCTCAGATGTCCAGCCCAGAATGTTGCCGTGTAAAAATATCGACGAACAGAAGAACTGAACTGTCGACCCCTCCTTCTGTGGCTGTGCCGTCCCCCAGTTACGCGAGCAGCAGCGCCGTCCTCCCACGGCCTGCCACTCGGTTGGCATCTAGCGATTGTTCGCCAAAAATATTTGCTTCAACCTTGAGTTTGATTAAGTTTAGTAGACTGCGCAGGATCGCACTGAAATTTGGCACATTCTATGTCAAGATCGGATTGAGAACAATTGACTGGCTGCCGCAAAGCGGAAGTTTTAAGTCGAAAGAGGAGCACTTCTACTTCTGTGTACAACTGGTGGTTGGTTTTACAAGTATTCTTCTTTATGCCTGTGCACATAAATTGGATTAATTCTGAAAAGAGAGAAAAAGAACTTTTATCAGTTAGAGATGAGCCTGAGGGCTTTTGTAGTCTTTGCTTTGCTTGGTGAACTTCAACCGAAGAATATCGTTGTGTTGGTATTTGCTGCGTCTGGCTTCCCTTACAAGCCTCAGCATTTTGGGACCTTATTGATATTCACTGAGCTGCTGGCAATCCTATAGCTTAAAACTTACTAATGTCATCTGCAACAGAGGGGCCCAGGAGAGGGCACGAGACCTTGTAGTTGTGCTCGCCATTGTAATCCCCATCCAAACTTTCTTCTCATAATGTCCTCAAGTTTCTGTTCTCAAAACTTGTTGTCTCCTCAAGCAGTTCACACACTCATTAGAGGCGATGATATTCTCACTTTATTAAGGAAATTGAGAATATTACCGCAGAAACTACAATACACAAGAATCTCACATGCCATCCATGGACTGCATAAGGGAGGCCCCGTAAACACCTTCAGGTTGCACGTGCCTCTTTTCTTAAAATCGCCTGTAAATCTGAGCATGGAAAGTTAATATCTAATAATAAAGATTACAGTATCAGTTTTGACCCCGATTTCACAAAGCGAAATCAAAATATGAATGAAACGTCATGCCTTCTTAGGCGGTCAAAAGAGTTTCTGTGCGGGCCAGAAGCGTCATGTCGCCTCAANTCACAATTGGTCGCAGCCGAGAGCACATGTCTAAGTCAAGCCAGACACTCCCCGCACTTCCATTTAGATCAATTACATACGACTGCTGTCATGTGTGATGTACCACATTTATATTACAATTTGTGTTACTTACTGTGCATGTGTAATGTTGATGGAATCACAGAGCGTCGTGTGTCCCGTGCCACGATCGTTTACAACTTGTTCACCAGTTTTGATGGCGCAGTTGTCCAATAATGCAGTGCACGTGGCCGAGGGAACTGTAACGATAGCTTCAAATTAAGCCTTTCCCAGCGTACCCTTCCTGAAATTTCCATTGCGGTCGAATGAGGCCCTCGTTAACTTAACTAAGCTTTTTGTGCGCGGCTCCCCAGACCTTCACCAATCTGCTTTAAAAATTGCGCCTTTAGCTACATTAGCCATTCTTTTGAGCTCATTTCAAGCCAACAACGCCTTTTGAAGCCGCTTTAAACATTGCGTTTTGCCCTGAAACACACATCCGAGAAAGTTTTAGAGGGCACTCTGGTACCCAGAGTCTGCTTCCCGTAGCTTTTTGAGGCGAAGTTTATGTTCAGGAGCTAGAGAGGAAAATCGCGGCGATAGCGCTGCTGCCAGCACCCTCCTCCGGCCACCAAGATATTACTCAGCCCGATACGGTCGCCCTAAAGTGAGACAGCCCAGCGCTCGCTGCAGCCCAGATAAAGTGCTGCCTATCTGCGCTTTACTTGAGAGATAACGCCATCGCCGCCATAGCATTGCTGTGCTTTTCCTCGATGGAGCTTCTTTTTTCTAACCTAGAGCACTTATTTATAATTACAAGCTGAGGAGAATGTGCTGCCCCAGTGAGCTGCTCTCCGACTAATCACATCACACTGAATTGGATGTGCCAGCTCCCAGGACATAATCCATTTAGGCTCAGATGCGCGCGAGTTCTGCCACGTAAGCAAAAGCTCAAACGAGAGCATTGATTATTATGAAAAATATAGGGCTAAGCTATTTCACTTTCATACGTAAGTACATTTGCTTACAAATTTTTGCACACGGAGAGTAGAATTGAGCTCTCCTAATACGGTAGTTACTGCTGAAGAAGCAGGGACTATTTTTTTCATTTGGTGTACTTTAAATGTTAGGTTTTTGGCCAAAGGCCTTCCTGTGAGAAATGAAACGATTTACCAACTCCCTATACCATCAAAGCGAGCTATAAAATTTTGTGAAAACGAGAGAGGCAGTGCGCCTGCACCCACTCGCGTGCCGCCTCAACACGTGCACTTTGTCTTGACCGACTTGACTAGACTCTTTCACTGAGGATGGAGGATCCAGACTCCTGCTTCCGCCCCCCGCCAGGAGAACAGCATGAGACAAACTTGACGCATTCAGTGGCTCCTCTTAATGGACTTCACATGCAAATGCTGAAATTTCAAAGACAAGCGACACAGTTTGCCGCCTCCTGGCTCTGCGATGTCTATTAGGGATGTCACATCTTCAACAAACTGCCTGCCTCGGTCGCCTAAAGATTTTCCTCGTCACAACGCAGTGCGGCTGTCGTTTTCCACAAAGAAATTAGATGACTGCAGTACTACTGCCTCGAAGTTTGCCCTCCCCGCCCCTCATCCCCTCCCTTTAAAAAATAAAATGACACGAAAAGAGGCCAAGATTCACGTTAGCTCAGACACACGAGCTCCAGAGCTGGCTCTTTCGGGGGAAAAATGCGACGAAGTAAAGCAAATTCTAGATGTCAAGCAGCAGTTTTTCACACGAGGGCGCGCTTGTTCCTGCAGCTATAGCGACTGCAGGCGGCGGTCGAGGTTGGAGTTACTGTCACGTGGCAGGCTGTCAGCAGTTGTCAGCACCACCCCAGGATGCTGACAGCAGCAACACGGTGGTGCGGCCTGAGGCTCGAGAGCGTCCAGCTGAGGGCTTGGGTCCACCAGCGACGTAAAATGTTATCAAGTTATTGCGCAAAGAGAATGTTAATCCTTCAGTTGGATGGGACTCGAATGCTTAGATTGCATCACAAGAAAAACAGTGAATCCTTACAGTTAGTGGAAGGTGAAACCAGTCTGTATTACAAGAATAAAAAAATTGTGGTAACTGGCAAATATTATGTAGAATTTTGGACGCTGTGTCGTTGATAAATGCCGGTTTAATTACTGTTGAAAAATATGATTCTGTCGTGATTTTGTTACTGTTAGTATTATAATAGGCATATTACATACGTATTTTTAACATCCATGTCTTGCCCTCGCAGAAGTGCGAGACAGCTTCCCGTCTTTACGTCTTGATTCTTTTTCTGCGGGAAAGAATCGGAACCAAACTAAAGAAATTCGCCATTTAAATTTCTCCTCACTCATAATATCTCTAGCTAAAGTTTTGCCTCACGAAAATCATCACTCGCATCTTCTCATTCCCTAAGGCCGAGACGGCCCCGCCAGTGCCGCCCCGCTGTCGTCGTCTGCACAAAATTCCCAGTTCGCGGTGAGCTCGCAGACGACGTCGAGTTCACAACGCGCGGCGGTGTTCATTAATGGCTCACTGGCTCTTGGCAGCTGTGAGGTGAACTGCGGCCTCAGCCTCTTATCGTGGATAAGATTGTCAGTAGCGTGTAGATCAGGAACTAAGTAATTCGTTAATGCAATCTGGACACTCAAATGACTGCTGCAGAATTGCCTTTCATGTAAACCATTCGATGCTGATTTGTATTCTCCTCCGTGTTCCATGCTATCATTCAATCTTATTAGAAAACAGGGAAAAATTATGGTTCTAAGTCAATAATATTATTACGTTTTGTCCTCTAGGAGAGGATTAAAGATGTATTGTTCTTTTATGGGTAGTGTTTATCATGAAGCTTGCCTCACATAGGAGGCAGATACTGTGTAAGAATGGTGAATGAATTTGTCACTTGTCTTTTTTGTCAAATCGGATTCGAAATGAATTTCAATGGCACAGCAAAATTCCGACCTGAGGCCTCTGAAGGCCTCAAAAGAGATGTGGACAAACGCAGTGCCGGGCTGGGGGCCAAATTGAAACGACGGCGCTGCTACTCCTGGTCCTAAAGTTCCTGCACACCAAGATCCAAGGGGAAGTACTCCGATGAAGGCAGCGATCCTCTCGAGGCCAAGTGGCCGCTCTGAGCCGATGGAACTATGCGACACCAGCCTTACTTCCGAGCCTGCATCTGGTGCAGGTGGCGTGGCAGGTGGTGGCGGTGCCGCGCATCTGGTGCAGGTGGCGTGGCAGGTGGTGGCGGTGC
>VOMN01050381.1:0-12429 GCA_014899125.1 Orchestia grillus | reverse complement strand
AAACAGTGATGTCGTGAAATAGAGTTATGGTATATTAAAAAAAACAGTTTGACATCTCTTGGTCCCTGTGAAGTATTACTAGTCGTTTCTACAGTATAGTACTGATAGCATTACAGCAGATGACGAAAGTAATTGAAACGTAAATGGTCGTGTCTGTGAACGTAAGGAATTTAAACATCGTTAGGTTAGGTGTGACTTGCCAGACAAAAAGCTTAAAGAAGCAAGTTTATTGTTCATCGACCTTTGAGCTTTTTTTTTCGAGCACGAAAGCCCATCATGATCGAAGAGACGTTGAAATGTCAAATAAAAAGTCGGAAGTGAATGTTAGAGTACCGGCAGAGGAAGAAGTCGGAGCGACGAAAGTGTGAGAACTAATTTCTAAGAATCAGCCAAAGTACGAGCCACATATGAGATGCTTGCGATACATAGACTCGATAGAGTGGTGCAGAAAATACATGAGATGTAATCGCAAAACAGCCGTCTCGAAACTTACAGAAAAATTACATTGTTGCACCTTACTTAAATTTTATGCGTTATAATTTGTAGGCGCAACGACAATTCGCTTGCTAAAGGCTTATTCAAATGCATTATAATTCGTGCGCGTTTTGTTGCTGCATCGCTATTATAAGAACGCAAGGTAAGCTTTTCAACCACGAACTCAAAGGGCTTCCTAGCAAAAAAAATAAATATTCTATTCAAACGCAACAAATAGCTCCGTCAATATCACATAGACTGTACAACAGCGATAGCAGTACGTACGTCACCCTTAGTCCTGTTCCGTTTTAGGATTTTTCTTGCGTAAACTAAGGAAACAATGCTGCTAGAATTAAATGATTGATAGAACAAATTCTAAGATTCATACCACTGATGACTCGAGCCGGTGCTGAGTGCTGCTTATTGGCTAATAGTTAATGTTTGCAAATGGGAAAGGGATTCTAAGTTAATTGCTCGGAATAATTTCCGAGACTGCGTTCAACAGGAAATTCGAAAGTTCATTTTTATGTATTAAGCCATTGCTCGCTTATCATTTTTAGTCACGAAAAAGTGATCACGGCGGAAAAATTCGGAAAAGCACGGTCTATATTAGCAGCAACGGCTTATAGTTTTTCTACGACGGCTTTTATTAAGTGTTGTACTGTCGTCGCTTGTATAAGACGCAGTGTTAATATTCTAAGGATAAAAAAGAACTCGAACAGACAAAAAATAAATCAGAAATAAAGTCGAACGACAAAGGAGTCGAAAGACCGGTCATTCCAACGAGGGAGAAAGAGAAGAGGAAAGTAGGCAGCTTACTTCAGCGCACTTGTAAAATTTAACTTATAACACGTTCCTCCAATAAGTATCAATGACGCGCTTAGATTATCAGTGATGCAACTGGGGAGCATACTGACGAGAACAGACACCATTGGCAATCAGGAATGTAAAAGATGCCGAGTAGCATATGCTTTTTTTGTACCCTGGCAGTGCGCTCTGTTACATGAATTTGTTACGTTTAACCCTCGCTCTGAACTGATAATTGTAACCTGAGTTCCAATTAGAATGCTTTTGCAATGCTTCTCTTTCGCTTTGAGGAAAAAATCAGGAACCGAAAATAATGATCGTTTTAGGGTATGTAGCTTTTACTTTTTACAAGTCTCGTTGGGAAAATAGATTTTATGCGGCTTCCTAACCTAGTTCGAAACTGTTCATATACTAACTTGTTCGACAGCTAGTCCTAACAATGATATACTCGAAATAAAGAAGCTCGCAGTTCATGACAACCCAGATAGTTGAACGAAAATCTATTTCAAACGTGTGTGAGATGCTGAATGTTGTTTACCGCCGCATGAAATTGAAGTTATTATTGTAAGCACTATACTGAGTAAATGGTCCTTGAGCGAACGTGACCTACTTACGACGTATTATCTTGGTAGGAATGTACGGATTGGCCTATGGACGCACGGGTGGACATAGGCCTACGCAAGCCTCCAAGTAAATGCTCGCTTTGAGAAAACGTGTGACTCGCTCCATCATTAAAATCTCTAACATGAATACCCACGTGGTGCCGCACACACAAGTGTACGCTTGACCAAGCCGATCGGCGACCAAACTTATGTGTTATTTCAATTCACTCGAACGGATGTGTTTGTTCGATTTGAACTGTTACTCCAAACTGTCATAAATAGAATACGGTAAAATTCTAGAAGAAAAATTAACAATGAATTTCCCATTGCGCATTCTTATTGACCACAACCACTCTTAATGACAATAATTAAATTCGCTTGGACAATATCAGTAATACATAGATACACTCTATCATATTTACTTATAGTTTCAACTTATTAATTTGGCAGTCTCTGAATATTTTTTCTAACCCAATTATGTTCATTTCAGCTTGCAACATTATCGTCTTCTAGCAGCAAGTACGGGTACTGTTGTTGGACTCCAATTTTTGCCGATTCATTATTTGAATTGAAAACTTGAACTGACCTTTTCTATCGAGTTGTTCCAGAAATGTATTGCCCAAAAACGTCCTCAGTTCCTCTCATAAAATTATCTCAAGAATCTCCATGAACTTATACCAACGGGATTTTCTATTTAAAGTGTTTTATACTGAGCTTCTTTATTCTTCCAGATGGATTCAAGCGTTTGTGTTATATGCCTCATTCAATGAGACGAATCGTGAACGTGATGCAAATACGATCCAACATTGCGATTGAACAAACTTTAAACTTTAACAAGTTCGTCTACTTAAACCAAATAAAAAACATTCCATTCCAAATTTAAACTTATGTTAACAGAAAAAAATTGCAAGAAGTTCTTCGAACAAATGAGATCAGGTCCAAACACATGAAAGAAGACTAAATTATGCAAGGAAAGTTTCTGCCGCTCACGTTACGCCTCCCACTTCCTGCTCCCAGCTCGTCTCAACAACTGAGGACGTGCCACTGACTCACGAACTCTCAGCATTGTATTTTTTCTATCTATAGACGAATTAAATTATACTATGGCGCCCTGCTGCATCACTGTATTCCTATCTGTACACTGAAAACAGTGCCGAGAGTTCTCGTGGACGGAAAAATGTTAGACCGGAAGAAAAGGCGATCAAAGAATACTCCGTGAGCTATAAAGGATCAATCGAAATCTAAGCAGGAAATTTGGTACTATGTCATTTTAATCGCATAGAATATAAGTGAGCGTTTCAATTGATAATGCATTTTCTGTTGGCTCGTTCAAATGTGAAGAAATTGCGTAAATTGGAAAAAAAAATTTATACTAAGTTCAGTCATATCAATACATATAATAGATTCTGGTAACCATATACGTAAAATTCTACCGTAAACCTCGGTCTGAATCGCGCCCGTCGATACAATCTACTTCTTACTCACTGAAATTATTTTCCGTGTTATCTACGTGAGCTCTATGAAAATATTTGAATGACTCTACGAAAAGAACTTCAACTACTCAAACTTGCTAAATGCATAAACTTTCCTTTAGTGTTTGACTCGGTGAAATATTCGGCCTATGTTCCAAAAGAAACAACATATGTTATGGTATTGAAAAATAAACCTCGGGTACAAATTAAACTGCTCCTCTAAAAGACCCAATGTATAGGTATGTTGAATTAAAACGTTTTCACATGTTAACAATTCGTCAAAAACCCATGCGCCATTAGGGAAAAAAGTTCACTTTTATTAAGTTAGAAAACTGCATTTCATGGTTGTACAAAATGAACACGGATAATTTTATAATCGTTTGGCTTGTGAGCCCAAGAGCTAGCTTTTTGACTGTGAAATCTTCGTATAACTAATAAAATTTGAACATTCTTTCCACTGCCCAAAGAATAATGAATGTTGGGAAATCAAGAAACTGCATCTGATATTAGCAGAACATTAAAAGTCTAGGCTTCTTTTCAACGGGGACTTCACAGGAAAAACAAAAATATGGTTTATTCAATTCTAACAGGATTCTCAAAATAAGTGACATCGAGAAAAAGCATCAAAAGTTACTCAATGTTGACATTTCGAGGCTAAGCTTATTTTAAACAAACCCGTTAAAAGGAATGGGATGAAATGAAAAATACATGATACTACAGCAAAAAGCTAAAGCTATTCGTTTACTTTTATCATAGAGTAAGCACTGAACACGTCATTGAGGGATGGCATCGGCTTATATTTTCATTATCTCGATTCAAAAATACAGAGGTCTTAATTATTTGTAATAGAATACAGCTTTTTAAAAACTATCACAATAACATTTTGTTCACAAAGACCACTTGAATAATGCTGCCTGATACTACAACGGATAGGAAACTTGCGTACATTTTCAGCCCAATAACTAAGACCGGTGTACTCTGAGACAAACATAAAAAGCGCTCGGTGGGTATAGCCCACATACAGGGTGGGCAATAAGTAAGGTGACCTGTTTAAAAAATCACTGCCTAAAACTACAAATAGTAAAACGGTCAAATTCATTTAAAATGAAAGCAAAAATTTGAAAGTTTTTTAGTGCATCAGTGTTACCTACAATCTTAACATATTATGTTTAAAAGTCATAAAATTATATGCCTCAACATGCGGTTAACGAAAGAGGAGTAAGTAAAAATTGTTGAAATACGCTTTCAAAATAATGGTTTTGCTGTCAGTGCATAGAGAAATTACAAGAGAATATTTAGTTATGAAACAAGCCCTTCGAAAAAGTGCATAACAGCACTAGTGTTGAAATTCAAAGAAACCGGGACAACAGAAGACATACCTCGTTGTGGCGGAACGCGAGCCATCCGAACTGATACTTCACTTCAGCGTGTCGCAGCGAGTGATGGTGATAACTCCAAAATTTCGACGAAGAGACGATGCTTTCAGCTAGGAATGACCCGCTCCTCACAGTGAAATATCCTGGTAAAAGATTTAAAGTATCATTCGTGTAAAATTCAAGTAACACAAGAGCTGCAGTCGACGGACTACCAAGAGCGTTTGGATTTTGCGAATAGATTTTTGCAGCACTCAAAAAATAATTTTATAAATAAACTATTTATGACTGATAAAGCCCATTTCCACTCCGAAGGCTATGTTGATAAGCAAAATGCAAGGTTCTGGGTTCCTGAGAATCCCAAAGTAATTCATCAACATCCACTTCATGCAGCTAAAGTAACAGTTTTGCTTGGCATCACGTCTTCTACAATCGTTGGACCATATTTTTTCAAGATGCTAAAATGTGGTGGCTATTGATGGGGGCCCGTATAGACAGATGATTCGGGAATATTTATTGCCTGAAATGAGGAATAGGAACGTGGAGAACATCTTTTTTCAACAAGATGGAGCTACGGCTCAAACAGCGAGACAATCATTTGAAATGTTAATGGAAATTTTTCCAGACGGATTAATTTCCTGTTTTGGGGACGTACCGTGGCTGCCTTAATCTTCAGCTCGAAGTTCTCTTCATTTCTTTCTCTGCGGGCACTTGAAAGACATATTCTGCATTGAAATGCCTGATACCCTACAGGAATTAAAACGAAACATCACTCAGGAAACAAACAGCTTAACACCAGGGACCTAAGTAAAGTAATGAACAGCACCGTTAATAGAGCACACTGAAGTTTGACCAATAATGGGAGTTATTTAAAAGATATTGTGTTCCAAACTTAAATCTGAATTAAACTTTAGAATTTCCTCTTTCAATTTAAAAGGACTTGATTTTTTTGTTATCTGTAGTTTTATATCACTAATTTCTTAAAAGGAGTACCTTTCTTATTGCCTACATTGTACTACCATATGTAATACTAAACTCCAAAATAATACGTGAAAGATGATATTTAAAGCAGAAGAAGGATCGAGTGATTCTCTTATTGATAGAATTACGTCAAAACGCTCTGGAGGGAAAATTTTTAGCAAAAAATTCACAGGCTTTTTCAAATTTTCAGATGATTGACTATTTAAAGAAAGGAACGATGCAATATTCTGAGCATGAAATAATAGATGATGGGTATTCTTTGTTTGTAAAGTAAGCTTTTAGAAATGCAAATTCATTGTAGAGGTCTACAACGATGGAACAGATGCAGATGAGTAAAAAAGGTTGAAAATTAATCGAAAATGTTTTACAGAAAAATAAAGATAGCTTCGGTGAAAACCTGAAAAAGACGGCTTATAAAAACGCTTATTGGAAATTGATTGTCAAATCGGTTATAAATAATCAGAAAATAAAATTAGTTGCAATATGGTTCGAGTACTTCAAGAAATGAAACCTTAATGGATCGACAGTCATTCAAATCAAGAAACTTTTAATTTTTTGGGTGCACCCATGGCGAACTACATAGTTGAACGAGCTCCGTATTCTATTTCTACGGGAGATTAAAAAGACACAACAAACCTTAGTGAGAATTTCACAGCCTAAACCTAGGCTGATCCTCGATGTGAGAAAAAATGTTCACAGCTCGTTACTTATAAAAAGATGATAATAACCATTACGAAGCATATTGGCTCATTTTAAATAACTGCAAAGTACATCTGCACGCCCACGACCGACTCGTCACGTATAAGTTAACATATAATAATTGCAGTCACATGTGAATGGCTTAAGCAAAGTTTCGAAGCGTTTTGATTAGAACAATTTTTTGCTTAAGAAACTAATTGTCCGAAAATTATCTACAGATATCAGATGTAAATAAGCAATCCGACTATGTTATATGATGATGACTTTTCACGGCAATAAATAATCTTGATAATTTATCCGTCACTTTAAATGCCGGATTTGTCCGACAAAACAGCAAGCACTATGGACGTCTCTCTTCCCAGAGCTACCAAACTGGACATTAAATCTCTTCGGGGTAATCTTACATTAGACATTATTGTTTTTTACACTACGTATACAGGGTGTTCAGCAAAGACCGCACCCCTGTAAATCCTAAATAAATATTATATAGCCAGTCTCCTCTCTTAAACCAGCTGTTGATGAAAAATAACTCAAATCTCGCGTCTAGGAATCTGGCGAAGACTTTATTCCCCAGCGTAACGCCTTGTTTCTGCCCCTCGTAGAAGAGGTTTCCCTTTCACAATGTTGTTTGATATAAACTCATCAATATTAATTTTCAATTACTCCATAAGATTTTGTCACATAATAATAGTCATTCTTTGTAGAATTTCCTCGTCTTGACAGTCTTTTTGCTTCTCTATTACAGTCTCAGGCTTAAATCCATTCCCACTTACCTTGAGGAATTTTGCAATAGGGGATTTTATCTCGCACATCTTCTACTTCGGATTTATGAAATTAACCTCTGCAACTTAAGAAAAACAAATTCTTTATGGGGTGTATGTGTGGCCTGATTGAATTTGATGAAAGAAGTGTAACAAGCTACATTGGGCTTTTTCATGCAATTTGAAAGAATGATTCTGTACTGTAATGATTCAGACATCACACCTGCATAAACTGGATTAAAATTGATGGCTAGTGTGGAAACTTGTGGAGCGGATCTCGTAAATTGTACCAATAGTTGTACAGCACTTAATAAAAAACATTATTTGGAAGTTTATTTAGGGGTTGTAAGAGACTTGAGTTAAAAACAGACCAAGCCGAGATCGTCACTGAACTTTTATAACCCAGGAATTATCACTGGAAAACGAACCAAGACACTCAAAGAGTTCACTGAAAAGTTCACAAAGCAGGTGAAACGTCAGAGGAAACGATGGGAGAGACTCTTTTCTTCACAAAAGCGCTAAGTTTTTCTGCTGAAAACCAAAATAATCTGGTTCTCTTGGCTGCCTTTGTACAGAAACAACGAGCCATTAATTTAAACCTTTTCGATTACGTTCAGTACATATGGTACGCTCACGAACAATGAAAATATATTTAACGTCCACCAGCACTTAAATCCCTATCATGACCTCCTTTGGTCTCATTGTGAATTTACTCGTATTTAAAAGAGTAAAGTACGTCGAGGACACTATGTCAAGATAAAAGGAAATGAAAGGATAGAAAATAGGAGGATAAGGCCGGTGAAATTAGGAAACTAATCCCATTGTCGTCTGGTACAGCATAACTTGCTCATTCGGCCGGAAGGAGCTAGTGGGATTTGTCCCTAGGGACTTCAAAATGAAAGTGAATCCATAAAAGAACCAGGGCGGACTAGCTCTTTATATTCCTGGATCATCTCTTAAAATTGATGGAACTCGTCTTTCGTACTCCTAAGACTCCCAAGAAACTTCATCTGTTCACCCTCAAGCAGATAACTTTTAGTAACACCTCACCGGTCTCTGAAGTTTGTGAAGTTAAAACATCCTAAGCAATGGGGTGAAATTAAATCAACCAGAGAATTATCGATTCATCCTTCAGTCACGCGCAAAGGTTCTTCACAACATTATTAAGATCGCGTGGATAGTGAAAAAATTTGCCTTAAAAATGTGTTGGTGTAACTTTGTTTGAAAAACTCATAAAACACAAAAACTTTGTATATATGGAAAATATTGAATTTCTCGTCATAGTACCCACAGGTAGGAGCTATACTGAACGCACCGATATTATCAGAACTGAAGTCTCACATTTGAGATCGTAAAAGAAACTTATACTGCTAGTCATGGAAAGCAAGGAATTTTTAAATTAGCTATATGTCAACACACTCAGTTTACCCGATCATTACTCGACGATTGCAGCATCTCTCCTTTCATTATTTTTGAGTTTCTGACTATCAAATCAATGTTACAGAAACTAAGACATCATGGAAAACTTGAGTATAGGAACAATAAAATACATGAAAATAATTCAAAAATTTTCTAGGAAAACGTCACCTACTCAAAAAATTAAAAGCTGTTTCGTGGTAAATAGTCCCAGCGGCAACAAGCGCGGAATATAAAGTAGCTCTCCAAGATGGAAGTGTCAAAAAACATTTATTTTTCAGACAATAACTGAAATCGTTGCTTGCATGCCGATTTTTTTTTTACATTTCCACGTTGTTTATAATATGTATCGACATTGGTTTTTCTACTAGCGTTTTGAGCAAGTTCACTGATGAGAAACGGCGTACTATATATTTCACTTTCCGTTCCACTATTTATATCCTAACAGTTTTATATTTTTTTCGATTAACAAGGGCATTTGAATCGTTGTCATAAAAGTTACTATTACGCAACTCATTTTTGCGATGACTACCTCAGCTGCGAACAAGAATATACAAACTGGTTTTGAAGGTCTCAATGATCCCGCCTGAACGAATGCAAGACGCTTGGCAGGGCTCCAGAAGCTCAAGCTGCTGGTGAATCAGGACGCCTTACAATCGTCCTACTTATGTAGTATCATAACTAAATGGATAGGTTTCACAGTTGTATAACACCACTCTGACGTGGTATAATTCTGCAAAAAAAGTAGTACAATGAGGCCTTAGAGCGAGTTAATGAAGAACAGGAGGGCTAGCAACATCCTGTGTCAAAAAGAAGAACCTGTCAGTAACTGAAATAAAAATGTGCCTTTAGCAAAGCAAAAGGACCATTAAATCTCGAATGTGCTCACTGCACTTTCAATCTCTTGTTTTCTCCGGCTTGGCAGATGCTCCAGAGAGCAATGAACTCCAGAAAGGGAAAGCTTGATATGTTCTTGTACCAGACGCGCTACAGTGTCTCTTTCTTACGCGTTGTGATGAGCACTTTCACTTCATCTTTTCTTCTATGTAGTTCGTTACTGTATCCTTGATTTAGAAATATAAGATTAACCGAAATGCCAGCAGGTGACTGACGCTGAAAAAATATTAGTAGTCCGTTTCTTCCGTATGACAAAACTGATACTTCTCATCCGAGCTCGAAGAGGTCATAGTCGCGGTATAATTAAGTTCAATAAGTCCAGCAGCCGTTCAAATTACTTACTCGTTATAAAAAAAGTTATAAGAAAGTGATATTAGTGATTTACTTATACAACTTTACTCCTATTCAGCTGCTAATCAGTAATTAAAACTGGTCTTTTCTTCGATCTAAATCGCTGTTCGACAGCCACTTCAATCCGAAAGCAAACCTCGTTATCCAATAGCCAGAGCATCATTCTCAATCATCATAACGCCTGTTCTCACACCGCTTGTTTTTACTAAAAACCTAAATGAACTGCTCGTTTCGGATGCATTTCTTCATCATTCTGCTTCTTTCTTCCTGATTATTACTTTTATGGGACTACAGAGTCATTTGGATTGTTTTCAGCAGACTTTCAAGGAAGGTATTGAAAATAAGATGGATTCGTGTTTTATTTAAAAGCCTAAAGGATTTTACAGATGCGGCTTTTGAAGCATGTTGGAATGAGGAGTTACGTTCAAGAAACGCATTGAAAATCCTAATGAATTTTACTTTTCATAGGCAATGGTCTTTCTTTTTTCAATATATGTGCAGTATAAAATGGAACTGTACTATCGTTCTAAACTAAAGGCACAAGAGCGCTTAGATGGTCCAGACAGAGGGTCACTTGAAGTCTGTTTGGGTCGCGACTCAGATGATCGAATATTCTGCCTACTTCAGCTTTTGAAAAGGTATTCAAGCCCGCAAAATTACTCTCAAATATTATAAATAGTCACTTCAATCATTAGAACACGTTTACCTGTGAAAAATTGACTGCTCCTAAGCTACGGAAAAAAGCGTTGCCCTTTGCCACCTCGGTTGGGCAAATAATCCACGAGCGAAAATCAAGCTGTTTGAAATCTGCATATCAGAGGAAAATTGGATTCATACTACGTTGTTAATCTTGTTAGGTAAAATCTGGTTCCCTCGTAACCATAACGTTGTACACGACAGCATTCCGAAAAATACACTGGAGTTGTCGAATATGTAGGGCATTTGTGAAATCTGTGAAATGTTTTTCGGTTAAAAAAATCTATCATTTTTATCGTAAAGACGACTTGAGTTGGGATATTCCAAAATTTCAAATGATCGCTCCTGGCATTCAACTTGCTTAACTTTGTTCACTAATTAGCAATCAGTGCAATTACATCAACACAAACGAAGGACTGGAATAAATGGTTATGGATAAAAAATTGTTTTCTAATTCATTCATTTCTTTGAGTGTGTTTGGGATCTACTTTTCCACCAAATCGTTATGACACATAATACAGAACAAAAGTTTTCAGCAAAAGTTTAATGTATTTAATAACTGGAAATTTTCAAGAAGTAATTAGATCGAAAATGTCAAGAGCAACATTTATACAGGAACTCAAATTTTTTTGATGAAGATGAAGAGCTCATCTAAATTTAATCTGCTACAAAATATTTTAATCTTTTCTCTTTTGATCTGCTAACCAACTCCGTAAATTAAGAAAATAAATAAATTTATTCTATGAAAACTTTTTCGAGCGGAAAATTTCAATGGCAGGTGTTTTACACAGAAGTCCTTCCTGATAGGACAGTTTTGTTCAATGTTACTTGGCATTTTACTGTAAAATATCGTAGACCGTTTCAGGAAAATGCCTCCTATAAACATTTAAATCGATAATGGTACAATTTATGTAGGAATGTACCGTTAATAAAAGTCATTTGCTGTTCACCGGGAAACAGGTCAAAGAATGAGACCATGTCTTTGTTATTACTGCAACCGGTAACCGTATTACAAACTCCTGTCCCACTTTAAACCAAGAGGTCTGTGCACTCGCGTGCATTCTCACAGAGTCTAACAGATTTTTCACAAACTTTTTATAGTTTCAGTATATTAATACAATGGTTTGTGTCCAAGTTTAATCATATCTCACTCACACCATTTGACAAAAATAATAGCGAAAGTTCTCGAATTGGCAATGAAGAATTTTAAATGGATGCACGATGAGGTACTGCTAGGTTGCGAGTGATTGAATTAAATTAACCATTTCGTGCAGCTATAGATGGAATATTAAACCAATACAATTCCTAAATTTTATACTCAATTAACTTCAACTGCATTCAAAATTGGAAACTTTGTCTCGAACCTGTCCTTCTTTGCAGAACCAATGTCCCTGCAAAGAACCGTAAGTAGTACTACAGGACGGTCGCGCTATACAACTTAGACGATATGAAAGTGAACACGAGGGAAGTGATGTTATTGACCCCTTTATGACGAGAGGCCGGTCGCTGAGGTTTCAGCGCCTCAGCCTTGTGTTGGTCAGGTCGGTGAACTCGTGTGCATGGCAAGTGACGTCACTCAAGAAAGGGGGGAGGGAAAGTGTGGTTCAACGTAAGGGGTTACGTTGGGGGGCCGGGAGTCAATGACACCTCACAAGCACTGATCTCCTCGAACTTGGGAAGCCGTCACCCAGATTTCAGGTCTTTAACAAACTATGAGGTAATGCAAGACTGTTCCTTGTGTTATGTTAGGGATGATATCGGTTAGGTGACTTGCAAGCGCTAGCAGCTGAAAGAAGCATGGCTGCACCAAAGAGACACGCGCAGAGCTGTCGTGTGTCGGTAGCAGTTGAGAGAGAATGAAAGTCGGGGCTACCAAGACGGCAAGACCAGGCGACGCTGA
>VOMN01050379.1:0-10107 GCA_014899125.1 Orchestia grillus | reverse complement strand
CGCTTCAATCGACCATCCGCGACGAGGGTCAACACGTGAGGGATTTACCATGTAGGTAAACGAGGAAACTCTCTCCTGGGGACAGAAGGACTCTCCTGGGACAGAAGAGGAATTTTGCTAGTGGAGTTGTTGAAGAGCAACACCACAATTAACACAGAACGTGACCATCACACACTAACAAACTTGAAAAGAGCCCATCAAAACAAATGTGGTAGCTTGTTGAGCTCTGGGGTAATTTTCCTGCATGACAACGCCCGGCCGCATCCACCGCGTCTTAAATGCTTCCAAACTGCTCGAGTCAACTGGGAAGTATTGGATTAGCCTGCCTACATCCCATATTTGACGCCTAGCGATTACCGTCTCTTCGTACACATAAAGAGTTGGCTTGGTTCGAAGTGTTTTGGCGAAGACAAGAGGTGATAACCAGCGTCGTAGGTTGGTTTCAGCCGCAGGCGGCCGAATTCTACGATTGCGGAATTTCATAGCTCGTCAAACGCTAAAAGTGTCTCAATGTGTCTGGACACTGTGGGAAAATGAACTAGAGGGTGTACTTTCAAAAGTATTGTAAATCAATTCCCTAACTATATTCATACATTTCTTAAATAAACAGAAGGGTTTTATGAATAGGCTTTGTAATTCAGTTGACAATTAGGAATTAAATAGCGTACGAGGGTAGTAATGGAGGGCAGCACCTACAGCTTCAGTAAACATTTCATTGGCCATCCTAGTAGCGTCAGGGCATAAATCAAACTAATTCTTGCTATTTCACTATCACATAGCTAAGTAAGCATAGACTTTTATTTCGTGAAGGTTTACGCATGGATTTATTTTGCAAATATTTTCTGTATTTTATGGCGTATCGAGGGATTCGGAAGTATAAGGGCATTCACTGTCGTCTGCCCTGTTAAAAGGCCTCCAGTTGGCGACTTGGCGAAAACTTGTTCACTTGAAGAAACCCTATTCGTGGTCACAATTTTCCTGTTTTATTCGGGTTGCCAATTTCTTACCGAATTTGAACTAGTTTCTCATGTCAGTGACAGCCGTTCTAACAACTGAAAACCTTTTGCATTGTTTCTTAAAACACGATGAGCAACTGTAAATCGGCCGCGAAATAAGTTGTACTGTAACTGGTCGCTCGGTTCTGGGGCGTGACTTCATTTAGGCTTTTGAAGTCGAAAGTGTGACAATGAAGGACTTGAAGTTAGAGGTGTGACTATTTAGGACTTCCAAATCGGCAGTGACTTTATTTAGAAGTTAGAGGAGGAACTTTATCGTTGGAGGCGGAACTTTATTTAGGACTTGAAAGTTGGAGGCGTGATTTTATTTAGGACTTTATAGTTGAAAACATGATTTCGTTTAACCCTGGAGTGGGAACCTCGGATTTCTTATTCCCCCTAGGTTAACTTACATTTTTTTCCTGCGGACTTACGACACGAGTCTCTTTTTTACATAGTCTTAGGTTTAGGGTTACCGTTCCTGGCGTTCCAGGGTTAAAGACTTGGAAGTTTTAGGCGTGACTTTATTAAGACTTGAAAGTTGGAGGCGTTACTTCGTTTAGGACTTAGAAGTTGGAGACGTTGCTTCGTTTAGGACTTAGAAGTTGGAGGCGTTGCTTCGTTTAGGACTTAGAAGTTGGAGGCGTTGCTTCATTTAGGATTTGGGAGCCTTAAGCGTGAATTTATGGAAGACATTGGAGTGTGAGACATCGCGAATGGATGTTAACACGTCGGCCGCGATGTGCGCCATATTGGTACACGCAATCATCTAACCTAACCCAACGTAACTAAAGCACTAACATATATGAATACAAAATTTTAAGTTTTCATAAAATTTGTGTTCATTACTCGAATAAGCTAGTTTAGATTAGAAGGAAAATGAATTGGATAACCAAATTTGTGAAAACGAAATCCTTCATTTTTGCATTCACAACGGAGATATTTGTCGACATGAAATTCTACCTGTATGGAGAAATTGCGGCCAACGTGTTAAAGACCTTGGTCGGTAACATTATTCAGACTCTGGTGCCCTGAATTGTGGTCCTCAATCTCACGGAAAGAAGCTGCTCCCAACACGGCCGTTGCGCTGAGCATGGACTTGTGACAGTGTAGTTCCCATGTTCCCACCACTCGTCTTCTTCATCTGAAGCTTCCGCTGCTAGCTCGAGAGACTCAATAGACATTGATACAATTCACGAGGTACTGCGGCGGCAGAAAGAAACTCCGCAGCGCCAGTTTTGCTCTGATTTCTTAATTACGCTATATTCTTGTTAGCTGACCTTAATAAGTTATGTACCATTTACTTCAGCGTAATTTTCTCATTTATTTACCATATTCTTTAGTGACTTTTGAATGGAATTGTGCTGGTGTTCTCGTTAGTTTTATAAGGAAGCATAGTCAAAAAGGTTAAGAGACGAAGGTCGCATGTATAAAAAATGTAATTTTAATGAAATTTTAGTGTCATATTGTGTTCGAAACCAACCAAACTTGTCAATATTTATTAGCATAACCTTTTTTGGATTTGATAGCTAGCATTCTTTTTGGCATTGTCTCAATTATTTCCGACAGCAGTATGAAGAGAGGGCGTCCCACTTCTTTTATTTTAGCCCAAAGTGCATCAAGGTAATTGATGGTACCTTTGCATAGCCGTTGCTGGATATGGTGCCACACGTTCTCGATTGGATTAACACTTTGACTGCGACGTGCGCCATATATGGCACACGTGATCATCTAAACTAACCTAACGTAATGAAAGTAGTACTAACGTATATGAATACAAATTTTCATAAAATTTGTGTTCATTGCTCGAATAAGCTAGTTGGGATTAGAGGAAAAATGAATAGGATAACTGAATTTGTGACCGTAAAATCCTTCAATTTTAAACTCACAGCGGAAAGTTTTGTCGACATGAAATATTTCCTGCGTAGAGAATCGCAGTCAAAGTATTGAGGTCTGGTGAGTGGACAGGCTAATCTAAACATGAGATGCCATGCTACCTTAGGAATCTCTTGACTATGGCTGCTCTGTGTATGAAAGCACTATCCTGCATGAAGATGCGAGTCTCCTCCAAATTATCATAAAAGGACACAAAATGCTCAGCTAACATGTCAATATATTTAATTAAATTAGCTCGTCCATGCAGTCGCGCGAGAGAGAGGTCCTGGACCATGAACATTGCTGACTTCCGTACCGTGATGACACCTCCAGCACCTTGAAGTGTTGAAATTGTACTCCTAAGGTGAAATTCCTCACCTTTCATTCGTTGAACATATTGTCGGTTATTGCTGCCTGGCCTATTAAACCGGCCTCCACCGCTAAGAAACATCCTGTGCTAGTATGAAGCGTCAAAAGCTTCATGACATCTAATTCCTTACAGTGCTTTCTGTTCCTTACTGATATCTTCGGTTTGCGTCTTGCAGTGCAATCTCTGAACGTAAATTCGTTCAATCTATTCTTCATCTTTAAAATAGAATACTTTGCTTTACGGTCACATGCACCCTTTTCGAGTCGGAGAAACAATTTAAAATCTGTTTCTGAGCCTGTGGATCTTTATGGCGCTACCTTCTCTGTAAGAATGAACTCAAGGGCGGCCAAATTTTGAACTATGCCGAACACTGCTGATCTTCTGATGCCTAACCACAGTCAACCGCACATTTTTTCATTGTATTCTAGTCGTCCGCCAATTTCTCCCTTGGACAATCTAGCATTACGTAGTTTAATAAGCTCCTCACGATCACTGAAGGAAAGACGAGTCATTCTGACTAAATCTTACTCAATTATAACGTTTAACGCATTGGAACAACTGTTAGCAGGATTTAAGATGGCGTATGGTCGGAAATGCGGAGAGCTTTCCAGGATTAACGTCTAATTCTAAAATGCCGAGTTTCTGTTTGACTTGCAAATGTTTGTCGTGCTACGCTTGTAGGAAAATGTCCATCCGAGTAAAAATAATCAAAGATAATAAATATGAGATTTAGGCGAAGAAATAACGCTGAATCGTATGATATATAAATTTTTATGGTTAGTTAATCAAATTTCAGTGTAATTTATAATTCCAATAAAATATTAGCGGTGCGGAGTTTCTTTCTGGCACTACTGTATATTAACGCGGTAATCTCAAATCATTTTGTTGCGAGACTTTAGCTTGGTTGATATGAAAAGCTAGCTGCGGATTTCTGGAACGGTTTGATATTGTACTATTATTTTCTTCGGATTGAATATTATTCATGTTAGGAGGCGATGTGAGGTAACTTCATTAGCGGACGGCACTAACGAAGGCTAAAAGCACGCCTACGTACTTCTGTAGCGCCTACACCGTACTTGTGTCGAGTCCGTAATGCATCGGCCTGACCTTTGTGACTTGACCTTCCTCGCCTTCCTCCAAAGGCGCTGACTGCGGCCGTCAAGCCCAGAGCTCTGAGTTTCTTATGTGTGAGTTCATTTAGCAACAATTGTGCTCAATGGCTTGTTTTCTTCTTTTTCAGGCAGCCGCAAATGGAGCTAGTGGAGGAGAGTGGTGCGGTGGAGCCCGAGCTGCTCACCGGTGTCCGTGAAGTGTGTTGGGGTCTGTGAGGCGCCGCCAGTTCCTGGCAACTGCAGGGCCACGTTTAAGAACTTAAGATCATTGTGACTCCTCATGCTAGGCATGTTGGTCAGGCTTGTTGTTTTAATTAAGTTAGCATGCTCTTGTGGGGTCTAGAACTCGTGTTATTGTTCGTCTGTATTGTTTTTTAGGTATTCAAAATAGGCTTTAGTTATTTTACTTACCTTGATTAATGTTTTGTTTTCTCTCCATGGCCAGTTTTCTATAGTGAGTGATATGAAGTTGATTGTTTTTAAGCCCTACCACTATGGGTGACGCGTTCAGTGATTTTATCTTGATTTTCGAACCATTAAAGATTAATTCTAAGCTTAAATTCGAGTGCGAACGCCGGTAGGGATTCAGTGCTCCATGAAATCGAAGCATTGAAAGGCAATCCGTACATTCCATCATATCAGTGCTCATTACATTCTCTTCTCATCCTGGCTCATCATCCCCTCATGCTTTCATGAAACTCATCGTTTGCGAGGGAGGAACCAGAGTTAATTTCCGGACTGCGTGCCCTTCAGTCCAGTGTCGGTCGCGAGTACCACAGACCCAGAGGGCATTTGCCTCACGTGCTACGTGTGATATACGGTAGTCGGCAGACGTGCGCTTGCGCCTTAGCCATAACGCAACATGGAGTGTCTCAAGATGGCCATGCGTGGTGGCAGAGACAGCGTGTGCGTGCTGTTGGTCCTCCTGCTCTGCTGTACGCACGCCACACATGCCGCCTGGCAGGACAACATCAAGCCCAAACGCTTCATACAATTAGGTGAGTATCTGTTTCCTGTTCGGTTTGAAAGTGTTCTCTAGCGGTGTTGATTTTGAAAGTGGAAATTTTGCAAAGTGTTCTCCATTTTGAAAGTTCTTGAGTTTATAGTAAGGTAAATCTCTTGTACCTTGGGCCCTATGTTTCTCAAACCTGATGACTCCTGGTCATTGGTGTTTCAGAGATCTGGCACAATGAGCAGATCCCAGTTTTACTACTATCTCTGTATGTAATACTAGTAATTGTTACTAGAAAAATTGGCACAGAGGGCTTAAGTCACCACTATGTTCGAGGTATCTATACATAGGGTCCGAGGTAATACAGGTTCACCCATAAATTTGGAAAATTGAGCGTTCCCTGTTCTTGAAGCCATGTTGCATGAAAAATTTAGTATTATCACGTACGAGGACTTAGGTTTATTTAAGCGAAAAGCTGCTGTTTGGCTACAGTACACTAATGAAGCGACACAGCGAGTGCTCTGAGCAATATTTTCTCCGATCATCAATTTTCCTCCAAAGTTTCTTCCAAAGGAAACTGAACGTGCATCTTAAATTGATCACAATGGGAAACTTTTTGCGTTTCTTGACATGCATTACTTTCGCTGCGACTAATTTCTGTCGCTTTGAGAGTCATGTTAGGTGTAATTAGCGTGTTGTAAATAATATTTTCTGAGCCAAGATGCTCAACGACGTTCGCATTTGAAGGGTCGCCGATGTAAACTTCTTGGGCGCCTCTCCAAAAGCACGCAACTGCTCGAATGCGGCCGTAGCGCTGCAGCACGCGCGTGGTGTGACGGTCTGCTGGACTGCGATTGTGTGTTGCGTGGGAGGCCAAACTTCTTGGAGACCGGCGGTACTTCTGCGCGCTGGAACGCTTCGGTGTTCCTATTTTAACATCGTTGTCGTCGATGAGGCCGTTGATTGAAAACGAGATTCATTTGGTCTACACACTCGTGTTCCTTGGTTCTCTCCCAGCCTTAGTTTCTTGCTTAGTTACCCATGATTTTCATCCAATATTGTGCCACGAAAGGTACTACGGAAGTGTACTTTAATTTGTGTGAGAGAATTGAAATTTCTGGAAATGTCTGATAATGTGTGGAAATGTCTAATGTTTGGAAATTTCTAATGGGCAGAAATGTCTGATAATATGCAGAAATATCTGATAATGTCCAGAAATACCTGATAATGTGCAGAAATGTCTGATAATGTACAGAAATGTCTGATAATNCGATAATTTGCAGAACTGTCCGATAATTTGCAGAACTGTCCGATAATTTGCAGAATTGTCCGATTATTTGCAGAACTGTCCGATAATTTGCAGAATTGTCCGATAATTTGCAGAACTGTCTAGTAATTTACAGAAATATCTGATTATTCCCGGGAATGTTACCTTAATTGCTGCAGACGAGTAGTAATTTATGGAAATGTCTGGTAATTTAAGGGAACGTACCCGAGTTTGCAGAAACGTACCAGAATTTACGCAAATGCGTTGTATCTAAAGAAATGTCTGGCGATATACGAAAATGAACTATAATTTACAGAAATGGACTGTAATCTACGTTAATGAACTATAATTTACGAAGATAGACTTTAATTTACGGAAATGGACTGCAATTTACGAAAATGGTCTGCAATTTACGGAAATGGATGGTAATTTATGAAAATGGATTGTGATTCACGGAAATGGATGGTAAGTTATGGAAATGGATTGTGATTCACGGAAACGGAGTGTAATTTACGGAAATGGACTGTAATTTACGGAAATGAACTGTAATTTACGGAAATGGACTGTATTTTACGGAAATGGACTGTATTTTACGGAAATGGATGGTAACATACGGAAATGGATGGTAACATACGGAAATGGATGGTAACATACGGAAATGGTTTGTGATTCATGGAAATGGATGGTAATTTATGGAAGTAGATTATGATTCACGGAAATAGATTATGATTCACGGAAATAGATTGTGATTCACGGAAATAGATTGTGATTCACGGAAATAAATTGTAATTCACAGAAATAAATTGTAATTCACAGAAATAAATTGTAATTCACAGAAATGGATGGTAATTTTTGGAAATGGACTGTGATTCGCGGAAGTGTGTGGTAATGTACGATAAAATGTGGAATTACGTATACCCACAGAAATATTACTTTACGGAAATATACAGAATCTATGTGGATGTGCTGTATTTTAAAAAATTCTCCTGAATGAACAGAAATGTACGGTATTTGACAGAAATGTACGGTAGTTTATGAAATGTACGGTAGTTTACGAAATGAACTATGATTTACGTTAATTCAACATTAGGGTTATAGTTTCCATATCCGAGTTAATGTTTATTTTAACTTTTCATAAGAATCTTTAGGTGTATATGCACTGTATGATGCAATCATAAATTCGTAGTGTACGATAGTCTAAGTAAGTGTAGGTAATAAAGTCTTCGTTTAACTGAGGGTAATCAAGTCTCTATTCTGATAGTGTCCTCGAGTCTAACTGCATTCATGCATCATAGACGATCTATGCTGACCTTCGCTGACGCATTGAGCTCATTCATTTTTTCTTTTTATCTACATCCGATACACGAACCTGACGCTCTAAATAGGCTTTCTACTCAATAGGCTTGTGGAGGCAGGCTTACAGTTTTTCTGGGTCAATCATTACAGGCTATTAAGTGGGACTGCACAAACTGGATCGATAGAGCACAACACACGGTGTGGGGGCCGTGGTGCCAGTTTGCCTAGACCACACCCTCCACACGTCCTGATTAACCTGAGTGCACTTGTTTTGCGCTATTTTCTGGCCTGTCCAGTTTGTCCTTGCCGAATAGTTGACGATTCTTGAGCTGTCGCTCTACGATGTTTTGACTGGCATTATTGAGTTGCCCTGTTCTGATTGAACTTGTGATTAAAATTATTAGTGATGGCCGATTGGGATTTTGTGAGTCTGTTCTCTGTGTTGAATTTTCGGAGTCTGTTCTCTGTGTTGAATTTTCGGAGTAACAAGACACTGTGTGTGTCAATTTATAAGGTTCCCCAATGTTTTATTTTTACCCATTATTTTATCACTCTATTTTATTACTCATTACTTGTCCTGATCATCTCGCTTACCCTAGCGTCACTATTTCCTGTTTCCTGAAATTGGGATGAATCTTTCTTAGAGCGACGTACAAGCTGTCATTTATTGCTATTTGTGGTCACGCCTCAATAAAAGTCTAGAGTTTTAATAACTGAAATCCATCCGTGAAATCCGGCTACGTGTCAAGTTGCCGAGATTCTCGGTAGCATCTTCGAATTTTCGTTGGGCGTCACTAATTTTTATCGATGGGCAACGTTAACGTCTGTTTGTAAAACTTCTTGTTCTCTTTTGCATTCATGTGTTCCTTCCTGATGCTCAGAGCGAATGTTTCTCTTGGGTACTTCGTACTTGTTGAAGCTGAGAGGTAGTCTTTAGCTCCACTCGGAATAAGGCATTGTACCTGTTCTGTTACTGCCAGTACATCATGACGAGGATATAGATGCCGTTTGGAGTATTCCTCGATACTTATCGTAAAATGAGTCTGTCTCCTTTAGGCCGGTACAGTGAGTGTAGGTTTGTATCACTTAGTGAACAGCTTAGGAGTTCCCTTACTTCTTGGTGTTCTTTTTTAATGGCCAGTGATTCCCTACTTTCCTCGAACCTACAAACCTGAGAAAAATTTCTTGTATCCTCGTACTCTTACAAACGTAGTTACTTGTTGGAGAAAAAGGTTAATTTATACTAAATTTGATCAACAGAATATTTTCTTTGTTTTTCTGATTTTTTGTACATTATAGGCCCCACAAGTGGCTAAGGATAGGCAATAGGCTAATTTTAGATTGATTTGTATAGGCTACGCTATGGGAACTGGAGATGCCAGGGGGGCACTGTTAGGTTAATTCAGCTATGTATAGGCATTTGGGACTTCTATCTTTCGTGCCCATTTTGCTTCTTTCAATATTCATATCTTTTTCAGTATGTATCTCTTCTTTGTCTTTTCTTCTTCTTTCTTCTATACTTGCTGTTTCTATGCGCAGAGAATCCGGTGTAGCAAGGAAATTTCTATGCGTAAGAAGCCTTGCTCCTGTTGATCTTCTTTTTCCTTGAACTATTTCCTCTTTGTACTCATCTCAAACCATTTCTTAAGTCCTCTATGTATTTGCATGGCATTTCTGTGAAGCTCCTCCTTTTCCCCAGGTCGTGCATATCTCGGTCGTAGACCATTTCAATAAGCCGTGCACCACTCGAGCCTCCTGGCTCTGGGACGGGCCATTTATCATACCTCAGCACCATTTCAAGTTGCATTATTAATCTCGTCGAGTGCTCGGGAAGCCTGGAAGAACGACCGCAGTTCCGGCCTAGAAATGTCGCTTCGTCGAGCGCAAGCTCTTGTGCCCTGTCCTCGGCTTCACTAAATGTGATGTCTGTCTTTGCCGTCCTTACAAAGAATAGGATTTGTTTCAGCTCCCTTGTTGGATTTTGGAATTGGATTCGAGGCTCTCCTCATGCGCTCTTGAGAAGTCTTCACGTCGCGGAGTAGCCAATCTTTCCAGAAGTTCAGAGGAGTCCATTGTTCATGCAGCCAAGGTAAATTCTTGCCCCAGTGCCACTTGGTTCTTCGCGAGCTGCGTCAGATTGCCTGCTGCGGTCGCGTCTTCTGTATTGCAATAAAGATCTTTCCCTCGAATTACAAGATTTTACATTATTTAATATCTATTCGTATTTCCAACATCGCTGC
>VOMN01050369.1:0-13333 GCA_014899125.1 Orchestia grillus | reverse complement strand
GAAATGTATTCCAAAGAGGAAAGTCCTTCAGCTGAAATGTATCAGAAAGAGAAAAGTCCTTCAGCTGAAATGTATTCTAAAGAAGAAAGTCCTTCGGCTGAAATGTATTCCAAAGAGGAAAGTCCTTCAGCTGAAATGTATTCCAAAGAGAAAAGTCCCTCAGCTGAAATGTATTCCAAAGAAGAAAGTCCTTCAGCTGAAATGTATTCCAAAGAAGAAAGTCGTTCAGCTGAAATGAATCCCAAAGAAGAAAGTCCCATAGTGAGAATATGTCCTCTCAGGAAAAGCCCGGTACATAAAATTGATTTCAAAGAGGAAAATATAACAGTTGAAGGCTGCCCACATAGTTCATCTTGTGATGCATCAAAGTCAAACGACGCCAAAACGCGGCTTGACGCGTCAGTGGGAACGTGGCCAGCACTGAATGCTGGTGTCTCAGAGGATGCTAGAACAGGACGCTGTCGGCCAGACACAGCAAAGTTTTACGACGTGTTCTTTTGCGGCTCAGACGATAGAGAGGAAAACCTTCCGTGGAACGATGACACTGTAGACCCTTTGTCGGGCCCCTTGTTAGGTGAAATACACAACACTGACGACACCTCTCTGGTAGTTGGAGCTGATGCCAGCGATTGTCAGTCGGAGGAAATCTGCGGAAGTTTTGCGGGTTGTGTGGATGTGGGGTGTGGTTTGGAGGCAAAGGCTGATAGGAGCTGTAGCTCTCCAGATGTTAAGGGGGCACACGTAAAAGTGCATTTGCCTTCAGCCACGAAAGGTTCATTGTTCCCTGTAGTCACAAAAGAGGCTGTAATTTCTTTAGCTAGAATACAGCCATCAATTTCATTGGCTGGAAAACAACCATCAAGTTCTTTAGCTGAAAAACAACCACTAGTTTCTATGGCTAGAAAAGAGCCATTAATTCCTTCAGATATTGAGCAGCCACCCATTTCTCCAACGGTGCAAAGAAAAGCTCTGGTGATGGCAGCTTGCTCCAAAAAGACAGCTCCTAGTGCCTCCAAATTTCCATTCCAAAACTCGACCGTTTTTCACCCCCCCTCCGAGCCACTACCGCCCTGCTCTGACACCCCATCATCTCTTGGCGCACCAACACCCCAGATTTCCTCGCTGTCTGGCTGCAGCAGCGTCGCACCAGTAACCGACCACGACAGTGTCGACTGTGGTACCATGACGAACCCGTCGTCGGCCACACACACCAGCGCTGGGAAGGTAAATGGAAGCCGTTGCAGTGCTGCGGATGTGCCTCAGCTGGTGCACGGTCTTGAACAAGGCTGCGTCCGCACGTCTGCCAAACGTTCGAGGCAGCTTGTGGAAAGGAAAAACTCCTCTGTCTTGGAAGCCAGCACAGGCAGTGGGCCCACGCCTCCCCTGCTCCACCACCTCGAGTCGTGCGTGGAGAACCCTGAACCTAAGACGAAGTACTCCGTATGGGAGCTCTTTCTGATGCAGGGGTCAGTTCACGGCGAGATCACCAAAACCAGCCTGGCTAAATTCCACGAGCTGTTCGTGTGCTCCTTGCGCCAGTTCAAGAGCAACGGGTTCTCTCTGGGCGTGGAATCCGTGGTCGGTGTTGCACGAGAAATTCTCGAGGAGTTGGAGATCGAGTGCTCGTACGGAGATGACCCGGCACCGTGGTGCCAGCTCGTGCAGCTCATCTTCCTGGAGATGCCCAAATGGCGACACTTGTGGCGCCGATGTCAGCAGTCCGGCTCTTGGAGGAGGTACAGGTACGTCACCGTAGCGCATCACGTCGATCGCTTTGCCGACGCCGTCCTGGCCCACCAGCAGCGGCTCAAGAACAGTTCGTCGGACAGCATATTCTTCGTAGACGCCATCGAGCTCAACACCAAAGGCAGAGTCGGTCGTCGGGACTCTGGTGGAGGCGAGGATGGCGGCAAAATGTCAGGCAAAGCTCTGGAGATGCCGGAGATGTGCCGGATCTCCGCCCTCTGTTGCGTCCGCAGCAGTGGACAAACTCTGTTCCCTCGGCTGTTCCTCCACTACAAGCAGGTGAGCTTTGACCGTAATCATTGCACGTTTTTTCCAGAGCTTTCGTTTTTGATCAGATTTCAAGAACATGGCCTAAGGTAGTAGGGTTAGGTGAGTTAGGTTCTTCTACCCTATGCTATGGGGACTGGCGTCCCTGGGTGGACCCTGGCGTCCCTAGGCAAACCCTGGCGTCCCTAGGTAGACCCTGTTAGGTTCTCTCATGTGTAGATAGACCTTTAGAACTTCTTTCAATTATCATGCCTTTGCTGTCTCTTCGTCCTTTTTCCCTTTTTATGCTTAACTTACTTTTTCTATGTACAAAGGGTCCTGTGTGGGAACACACCTCTTGCATAAATTCCCCAATTTCAATGGTCCATACTGAACGGTCCCTTGTATTTGCTCTCTCAAGATCACATGCCACGTGGACAGGGAGCATTAACTAACTAGTGCACTAGTTTCTGGCGAGTATTTCTACATGTCTCCTCTATCCCCCCCCCCAGACGGGCATCTCCAAGTCCCAGTTCTTGCGGTGGCTCCAGATCTTCATCTCAGACTCGAAGCCTTCCGCGGAGAAGCCCTGCGTGCTGGTGGTGGACGGCCGACGGACTTTCCTGCACTCGCCGAAGGTGTTGAAGCTGTGCTCTCGGTCCCACGTGTCCCTGCTGCCCCTGCCCAGGCTGAGCGCAGCCAACCCGCTGCAGCTGCACATAGAGCGCAAGGTGAAGGAGAGATTCACGTACCTGCTCTCGACCCAGTCCCTGGGGCACCTCGAGCCTAGCAGGATCGAGGAACTCTTCGGGCTGGCGTTCCGCGAGACGGCCACTGGGGGGGTGGTGCTGCGCAGCTTTGAGCTGTGCGGGCTGCGGCCCCTCGACAGAGCCAGGCTCTCTAATGGCACGGCCATCAAGGCTCAGGTGTTCGCTGATGGCCGGGTCGAGGGGTCCCTTCATAGAGGTGTTGACGGGCTGCAGGGGCGCCGTGGCAACATGGCGGTTCTCGAGGCTGCGCATCAAAGGCGCACGGCGTCAGAGGGTGTTGGTGAGGGAGGGGGCCCGTCTGTTCTAGACCCTCCTGTTGTAGACCCTCCTGTTGTAGACCCTCCGGTTCTAGGCCTTCCTGTTCTAGGCCTTCCTGTTCTAGACCCTTCTGTTCTAGACCCTCCTGTTCTAGACCCTCTTGTTCTAGACCCTCCTGTTCTGGACCCTTCTGTTCTGGACCCTTCTGTTCTAGACCCTCCTGTTTTAGCTCCCCCTGTTTTAGCTCCCCCTATTGTAGATCACGTTACCCCACACTCACCCTTCACAGCTCACCCCCAATCTTCTCCTGCGTTGTCTCCTACCGACCCTTCACCCTCCCCACTTGAGATGGACACAACCCCCGGTGTGGGGGAAGCATCCCCAGAACCCCAGGTTCCAAATCCCAACAAAACCTCAAACCTCACAACGAAATTTGCCTTGCCCTCAAGGCCAGCGGATGAAGTTGCTCCTTCAGAAAAACAACCGAAAATTTGCATTAAATATTTCACGAACAAGACCCCCACCGTGCAAGTCTTCGGTCGTCCCTCTCCATGCCAGTCTGTGCTCCTCAGACAATGCAGCAGTGCGGGTGCTGAGGGAGCGCCTGCACCGGAGCGCAGCGTGCCCAAAATGACACTCAGCCTCTCCATTTCCACGTTGGATAAGGCGGGAAATGCGCGGGCTCCCTCAGGAAGGCAGATCCGGTTCGTTAGAGTCCCTGCAACCAAAGGTTTGGCTGAGAAGGACACGACTTTGGTGGTGAATGCGAACGTGAAGTGTAATCAACCATCACCACCACCACTTCTTCTTCTGTCTCGGGTTTCATGCGATGGGGCGGGCTTAAAAAGTGGGACTGAAGTTCCCTTTTTTGGGAAGTCTTCTACATTTTCACGTGGGGTATTGTCTACTGGTCACACTCAACAACCGGTCCCTGCAAGGGTTCAGAAACCGTCTCCAAAGGTTGTTCAGAAACCGTCTCCAAAGGTTGTTCAGAAACCGTCTCCAAAGGTTGTTCAGAAACCGTCTCCCAAGGTTGTTCAGAAACCGTCTCCCAAGGTTGTTCAGAAACTGTGTCCCAAGGTTGTTCAGAAACTGTGCCCCATAGTTGTTCAGAAACTGTGCCCCATGGCTGTTCAGAAACCATTTCCCATGGTTGTTCAGAAACCATTTCCCATGGTTGTTCAGAAACCATCTCCCATGGTTGTTCGGAAACCATCTCCCATGATTTTTCAGAAACCATCTCCCATGGTTGTTCAGAAACCATCTCCCATGATTTTTCAGAAACCATCTCCCTTGGTTGTACGGAAACCATCTCCCGTGATGATCGTGAAACCGTTCATAATGACAACCACTGCAGCTGCACCACCTGCAGGGGCACAGAGCACAGCTGTGCACAGCACTAGTAGTGGTTGTCTGTCCCGACCTTCCATTACCTGGAGTGGAGGCCCTCGGTCCCTACCCCCCGGCCATCCAAGCGCTGGACTCGTGCTCGGCACACAGGGATGTCGACCGCCTCCAAAAACCTGCCCCTCTACTTCCCCTTCCGGGCCGGTTGGAGCCGTAACTCCGGTGCAGCCTTCACCTTCGAGTGGGAGCTCGAGTGCCAGACGTCTGCTCATTTTGAAGACGTTGCCCAGAGGAGGTGCTCCTCCCAGGCCTGTCGGAGTTGGACTTCATGTTGGCGACGACGGCTTGGAGATCACGCCCGAAAGCTCGTCGTCTGCTTTTCGTGGTCCATCGCGTGAAGATCGAATGCCTAACGCGGCATCAGAAAAAATCGAAAGCCCGGATGTGGAGAATGATGACTGCAGCGCTGGAAAAAGGGTTGTTCCTTCTTCCTTAACGTCTTCTGCGTGTGGATCCAATTCCTCGTGTTCGTTTGGCCTTGAACCGTCTATTCCTTCCATTATTAGGCGTCCTGTTGTGGACACCGTAGCTCCATCGTGTTCATCCTCTTCCCTATTTTCTGTCTCGCGTGTCTCTTCGGTTCCGTCTGTTCCTGGAACCTCAATTTTAGATGTGCCGTCTTCTGCTGCTGTTACGTCATCTCCTTGTGCTGTACTTCCTAGATTTTCATCTGCTCAAGTTTCTAGATCTTCATCTGCTGAAGTTTCTAGATGTTCCTCTGCTGAAGTTTCTAGATGTTCCTCTGCTGAAGTTTCTAGATCTTCCTCTGCCGCTAGTGCTAGGTTACCCGGTGCTAGAGTTCCGTCTGCTCTGGTTCCGCGGTTTCGTTCTTCTGATGTTGATAGACCTCCGGCGAAGAGCCCATCTTGTTCCGGAAAAGTGCTGGAAAGCGGAACCGAGGAACTGAAGACTGCACCTCCGCAGGAGACGACTGAGTGCGCCGTGTGCGGGGACACCACCGAGGAGCCGTGGATCCAGTGCATGGGGTGCGGGGGGTGGGTGCACGAGATGTGTGCCGATCTCAAGCACCTGCTCGTCTATTATTGTGACTTCTGCGAGATGGAGGAAGACTCAAAAACCACGCGAAGTCGTCGCCGATCAGCCCGGAAATCGGGGGCTGAAGTTTCGAAGGTGGCGTCTCGATGGAAAGTTTCTGGGGTAGAATTTGGAGTTTCCTCAGAGGGTACGGAAGAAAATGCGTCTCTAAGTTGGGAACAGGCTGATGAAGTGGATGACGGCTGTCACGACGAAGATGATGACGTAAGCACCTTGGGCGTAGCGTCCACACAGGCCAGCTCTCGTGAGGACCGTAGCGGTGGTACCAGAAGAATCTCGGACCCTCACGTCGGTGGTGTAGAGGATGTCGTGTTGACCAGTCCAGGTAAGCATGCAGCGCTCTGTGAGGGTGACGACGATGAGGTGTTGTGCGACTTTGGCTTCATCGTGTGCTCGAAATCCATCGATATTTCCGAGTATGAATCTCTTGTGGATCCAGAACCATCCCGTGTGGGGGGCGTCTGCACCCCTGCGGCCGCGGACAGGCGAGGGTCCTGAGTTGTCGAGAAGACATCGTACGGCTCCGATTCCGCCAACTTGGGAGCTCCCCTCAGCATCACTCAAGCAGACGACCTTCAAATAGCTCTTTGTTTGGGCGCTGGAACCGCGTGATGTGGCGCTCTCCTAAGGTCTCCAGTGACGTGGCGCTCTCTTAAGGTCTCCAGTGACGTGGGGCTCGGCAACGGTCTCCAGTGACGTCACCGAACACGAGAGTGTGACGTCACCAGTGCACCATTTGGGAAGGGAATTGACGTGTCCTCGAACTGCACAGATAGAGACAGGAATAAAGGGATCATTTTTGCTGCTCACAGCATCTTTTTTTTGTCACAGTGAACTTTTTACTGGCATACTTCCGTTTGTCCTAAGTGGCAACACCTGCGTAGGTACTCAGTGTTCCAGTTGTCTGATGGGGTACTCAGCGCTGGAAACGCTAGTTAATGTGTCGGTATGACATATCCGTCGTAGTGACACTAGTTAATGGGTCGATATGACATATCCGTCGTAGTGACATTAGTTAATGTGTCGATATGACATATCCGTCGTAGTGACACTAGTTAATGGGTCGATATGACCCGTTCGTCCTAGTGACATTAGTTAATGGGTCGATATGACCCATTCGTCCTAGTGACGCTAGTTAATGGGTCGATATGACCCATTCGTCCTAGTGACACTAGTTAATGGGTCGATATGACCTATTCGTCTTGATCAAAATGACGGTAAAAAGTAGTTATAAAGTCAAATAGGTGTTATTTTCTTGATAAATTAATATAGGAAAGATATGCTAAACCTTTGAAAGGTGGTGGTATCATTTGAAAAACTGTTCTCTTTATTGATAAATGAATTAACATAAGAAAAAGTCTCAACTGTGAAAAAAGAAAAGAAGCTGGATTGGCAGATTTGAAATTCTGGAATGAGTCGCATGGACTTATCCGGCCTCCTGGTGTTATTACCCACTCCCCAGTGGCCCCCTTATTCTCCTGACTTTGCCCCATTCCCCAGTGTCCCCCTTATTCCCCTGACTTTGCCCCCATTCTTCAGTGTCCCCCTTATTCCCCTGACTTTGCCCCACTCCCTAGCGACCAGCCAGGCCGTGTAGGGCAGAGACGTTGCGGCGGCTGTAGAGTTCTCACACAGGAAGTCGTGAACCGCACACGGCTGCGATGATCTTTTCCCACGGGACTTTGTTTTGTGCTGTGCTTGCCTCTTGTGCTCAGTGGACGCGCCCCGCCCACAATGGCGGGACAAGGGACGTTCAAGTCTCAAGACGCCCTCTTATTTACGGTAACTCTGACGGAAAATAATGTTATTTTCAGTATCCCTGATACGGACTGCCTTATCTGACAGTCTCGCCATTAGTTTAGGAATACGGACCCGGGAATTGTCTCCTGTCTAAACCCTTAAGCGCGTCACGCACAGACGGAAGGACGGACTAAGCAACACTGGGCTGTTAGTATGTAAGAGAATGTGCAAGTTGTCCAGGATTCTACGTGTCATGTCCTCATGAGAGAGTAGGTGTTTCGTGCACTAGTGTGCGTGCTAGTGCTAGTATTGTTTGCTACTTTCTTTAGTTCCTTTTATTACGTATTATTAGAGAATCTCCGTCTCTAATTTGTTTGATTGGCTGTTTTAATTTGTTTGATTGGCTGGTGGGCTCCATGGTGCAGTGGTGAACGTGATGGCCTCACNTTAAAACCCAACGGTAAAACGTGTTGGAATAATAAAGGTTCTTTTTTAAGTAGTTTCGTGTGGGAACTAGTGGTGCCTGGCCACTAGTTACTGCTAGAATGGTTACTGCTTACTGCATCACTAGTTGCCCCGTCACTAGTTACCTGGCACACCCCTTTAGAAAGCGCAACACCCGCTCTACAGTCGCAAGTGTACTGCTCGCTGCCCTGCAGTGATGTCATTGTTATTTCTAAAATTTGGTAGCGCGACATCTGTGATATGACTTATGGTATATAGCCGTAATTTATTGTGTTCTATGAAGTCTGAACTCCCGACCGTTGTACCCCACAGGGGGCCGAGGGCAGGCGGTAGGGTTAGGTGAGTTAGGTTTTGTATGTCGTGTGCTGGGGGGACAATGTTATGTTTCCTTAGCTATAAATAGGCCTTCGGGACTTCTGTCTTTTGTACCCACATTGTTTCTTTCCATTTTCACACTTCCTTCCTTATCTCATATTTATTCTTTCTTCCTCTTCTTTCTTTACTTGCTATGTGTATGCCGAGGGGATTCTGTGTGAGAACGCAGCTTGTGCACAGATTCCCCGTTCTCCAGAGCCCGCACTAAATGGCGCACTTGTTCGCCATTTTGGAGCATTTCTCGTCCAGATAGGAAGCTTTGAACTAACGGGTAATATATCATGTCTATAAGGGTAATGTAAACAATGTTAATAAGAACAATGTTAACAAGAATGAAATAAAAGAATGCGTACCACTGTTTTTTGAGTCGTTGTTATTCGAACCTTCAATTGTTTCTTCGACCTTTACTAATTTTATATAATAAAAGACTGTGAAGGTTGATTTCCGTGCCCTTCATGCGTGTCGAGGTCACAGTGCGAGCTGCAGCCGTGTTATTTGGCGCATTTCCAATCGTGTGTTGTCGGGCATGTACATTTCCCGATCGTGTGTTGTCGGGCATGTACATTTCCCGATCGTATGTTGTCTGGCATGTACATTTCCCGATCGTACGTTGTCGGGCATGTACATTTCCCGATCGTATGTTGTCGGGCATGTACATTTTAGGTTCCTTTTGCCACTTCGGTTGGCGCGAACTGTCCTCGACCGGAGGGGCGTTAGCAGTGACGTAGGTGCGTTGGAATTGGTGAATTCAAAGTCATTCTTTTATAATATTTCGAATTTTTGTTGAAATTCCTTCAAACGAAGGTGCTGGAACGGGTGTTGGTCTCCACACAGAGCGCTAGGTCGGTTCCAGCATATAACAGCTCTANCCCGTGTTGTGCGGTATCAACGGGAGCTAACATCGTAGACCTGGGAAAACCAGTTTTAATGAGCAGGTAGAGCTCGTTAAGTAAATCAAGTAATGAGGAAAAGTAATTGTTTTTGCCGGAACTGGTCTTGCTCTCCGTGTGGGGGACGATTGGTTGCTGACATCTCAAATCTTGGGTAATATTCAACGTGAATTAATATTGTGCTGATGATAGATTACTTAATTAATGATAAATGTAAATTGGTGTTTCAAGTCCGTGGGTGTGTCGCAGGATTTTGGTTTTAGAAAACTATATAACTGAAATGTGATCTCGAGGCTCCAAATGTGCAAGGGGCTGCGTAGAAGCTCTGTAAAAAGATTAATGTATTAAAATTGTAAGCATAGTCAAGACAATATTCTGATAAATCACTGCAGCCTATGGTCTTTTCATTTTGTTGATTTTTGTGCGTGGGTTAGGGGCGGGAGAGATTTCCGTGGGCTCCATGGCGTAGTGGTGAGCGTGATGGCCTCACAGCCGAAAGGACAAGGGTTCGAGCCTCGGCTCAGGTGGAGCTTTTCACGTGACTGCGGAGTACTTCCCTGCGAAAAGGAAGTTTAAACCACACATTCCTCACATCCCCCACCACACCAGTAGTTGTAAGGCATTTAAAACCGAACGGTAAAACGTGTTTGAATAAATAAAGTTTTTTTTCCGTAATGTCAAAAGATCATTGCACCGAGAAACCAAGGTGCAATACCATTACATTAATTTAACTCTATAACTAGCAAATCATTTTCTTTTGCTATAAAATCTCATTTAACGTTGTACGACTTATAGCTCTTTCCTTATGAAACATGACCGCGTAATACCAGTTGTGTTTGCTTCTATATTTTTGAAATTGGTGTTTCTTCTATGTGTGGGGTAAACTTTTACATTGTCACCTCATATTAATTACTATTTAGTCATTTGTATCAGGAATAAAATTTGCAGGAAAACTTTTGCACATCTAAAAGAGTAGTTCAAACGTCATGCTAGGTTAAAACTGGAAACTATTTGCTATTTACTTTAAATTCGTTTTAATTGTATACATCCAGAGTTAATTTCAATTCAAATTGTTATTTTAGATAAACATGAACCACCTCAAGGTACTTTAGTTCGAATTGCAATCCTTACTTATATTAATTTCAATACGAGTTAATATAGATTTGGATTTCGTTAGAGAGAGCTGCAAGCGTAACATTCCTGTTCTTCTTCGCGTGTGCAATAGAGAAAAAACGTACTTACATAGATATAGAAACTGTAGTTGTGTTTTTGTTGGTGTAATGAAATTGAAATATAGTAATTTTGTTAATATATCATTTACAGTGTGTGAGGATAGGCAAATGATAGCTATTGCCCTTGCATTAGAATTATAAATTATCACCGACGCCTACAGCCATCGAGATAATTTAGTTGAGTAATTACTCTGTACGATTTTTATCAATACCAAATGCCGATAAATTCGCCCGCGGTTGACATTTTTAGTCATCGGATTTTTTTTTTCATGATTTGAGAATGTGCAAAATTTATAATGATTTTTTGTGCGTTGGATGTCAATTAGTGGTGTTGTATAACTGAACAATTATGAAAATGATGAAAACAGAAACTCATGAGTGTGTAGAGTTTATTTCTTTAAAAATATACATTTTTTAAATAGTTGTCCTTGGATTCTTTTCATCAGAGACTAAAAATTTGCTAGGAAGTTTTGCTAAATAAATGAAATAAATGCTGAGCTAAGAACAGGGTGGCAAATGTTGATGTACTCTTTACTTTATTCAAGTTTTAATTTTATCTGCAACTTTAATTATTAATTTTATTTAATTTTATTTATTATATATCTAAAATAATAGAATAGTAATGTGGACACACTATTATCAGGGAAATGGATCTGGTCACTGCCATTTGGTAGAATGTTTGTAATTTTTTTTGAATAGGTACCTAAAAGTATTCCAACAACAGTTCTCCATGTAATAAAGTTCTCTAGTGAACTTTGTATTAAAATTTGTAGACCATCATTTGCTGAATGCTGGTAAATATTTGTGTAAGTTGAATGTTGATATCTCAGCTCAAGGTTTCACCTGTATGGATATCCTGAGATTTTTGTATTCTAGATTTCCTGAGATTTATTAAAGTCTAGATTTCCTGAGATTTATACATGTCTGGATTTTCTGAGAATAATGTAGGTCTATTTTTTCTGAAATTTTTATAGGTCTGTATTCTTTTTTTCTTAAGAGTCTGTGTTGTTGTATTATTTATTTGCACATTTGATTTTTGCAGACAATGTAACCTGCTTGGGGCATCTAACTTGCCAAGAGCTTCATCACAGTACACATATTTGTAAGCTTCTGGGATTTGAAAAGTATTGTTGAAATTAAATGGCAAGATAGAGAAGGAGAAAAATCTCCAAGCAGATAATTATTCCACAGATATTATGAATTTTTTTTAAGAAACACTTTCATATTTATATGCATGTATAAAAGGCCATTTTGTGTTGTGAACAAGTGCTTGTAAAATGAAAAGATTCTCTCCTGAGCTTGACTGGGCACTGTCCAATCTGCACCACTGCTTGTCCATTCTGTGAGCTCCCGCTGACGTAAACGGTGATGGGCTTAGAAACTCATGTCCAACCATGTAGGTAACCTCGAACATGCGAGACATCTTGTAACCTTGAGTCGGTAACCTTCAGCCATGTAGTTAACCTCGCAACATGAGCGAGAGTGTGAGCAGCACGAGTGGAGGTGATGCGGGACAGCACGTCCAGAATGGCATCCCTCGGCACCACCCGTACACAGAGGCACAGCTGCAGCAGGCGGTGATGATGGTGGTCGTGTACAGGTACTCTCAGAAGTCCATCTGTCATGCATACAACATTCCTCAGCAGGTGCGTTTAGGGTGGTAATAGTAATGCTGGTGATGGTAATAGTAGAGTGCTGGTGATGGTAATAATATTGCTGGTGATGGTAATATTAGAGTGCTGGTGATTGTAATAGTAAGGAGAGTGATTGTAGCAGTAGTGCTGAAAATGGTAGTAGCAGTAGTGCTGAAAATGGTAGTAGCAGTAGGGCTAATAATGGTAATTGTGGTAATAACATAGTACTACAGTATGGTTTGCCAGCAGATGTATTTATGGCAGTAATACTAATGCTGTTTATGACAATTTAGTGATAATATTGACAGTCTCAGGGCACACCGCAGTGGATCTGTTTGCAGTTACAATAAATGTTCAGAGGTCAAGACATTTGTTGCAGGAAAGATGCATGAAACTTTGTTTATATTATACATACAGCTTTGTATGGCATACTGCTAAAAGAGTATCTATGCAGACACCACTATGTATTGACATATCAATAAAGCTATTTTTTTTATTTAATGATAATAATAATAATGATTGTCATCATCAGAGGTTCAAATGTTCAAGCGACTCTGTGAATATTGAACTACTGATGTGAATAGTCAGTACTCATGTAAAAATTTAATTTATACAAAAGAGCTTTGTTGTGAAATTATTTTTTACTGCAAAACATCTATGTTGACTACATCACGTATTGGTCTTAAGATACCTGAGAATTATAGAACATAAAAATGGGCCACAACATGCCATTATACAAAATGATCTTACCTGAATACTAAAGCCAATGTCAGACTGGGTACTGTGAGAACTGGCATCCCCAGAGGGGCATTGGTACCCCCAAGGGGACACTGTTATTTATCTCAACTATAGGTAGACCTTTGGGACTTCTATCTTTGGTGCCAAGTTTGCTTCTGTGTTTTCTCTTCCTCTTTTTTAACCTGCTCGTTCCATGCCCAGGAAATCCTGTGTGGGAACACACCTTGTGCATAGATTCCCCATTTCTTATAGTCCATGCATGATGGTCCCTTCTCTCTGCTGTCTTTGGATCCCATTTCCAATAGACAGGAAGCTTTGAATTTACTAGTAAACCAACCAGCAAGGCAAACCTGACCTGCACCTAACTTCACACCAGCCCCCACACCCCATCCTCACCTGCCACGCCCCAACAGGTACTGCAGTCGCGCCTGAAGCAGGAGTACTGCTACTCTAACAGGGCGCCGTACAAGCCGTACCCCCCCAGCGCCATGGAGGAGGCCATCAGGCTGGTGCAGGAGGAGAACGTGTCCCAGGCCGAGGCTGCCAAGCGCTGCCGGGTGCCCAAGGCAACGCTCTATTGTCGCCTCGGCAAGATGAAGCTGAAGGCAGACCTGGCCACCTGCAACGGTGGTAGTGATGGCGGTGACGGTGGTGATGAAGGTGATGGCAGGAAGCGGCAGAGGCACCCGTCCGCTGAGGAGGGCAGCTGTGACTCCAGCAACACTTCCTGCAGTTAGTGGGGGGGGGCTGTTGGTGGCAGGGGGCAGTTGGTGGCA